>CM061158.1:25391377-25599376 GCA_030710495.1 Labroides dimidiatus
AGAGACAAACCATGAAACACAAGATGAAAAGGAACAAAATGTGAAGCCCTGAGACTCGATCTGTACGTACCCGTGTGTTGTCCAGACTGCACATGGATTTGATGGCCTGAATACTCCACAGGTTCTTCCCCTCAGCTGATGTGAACACAAGCCTCGAGTAACTGTCACCTGATGAAGGAAAGACTCATTTACTCTCTGAATGCTGCTTCACTCACACGTTCAACAGTACACCTGAAGCAAACTTAAAATGCTGTTTAATTTAGAACTTATTCAGCTCTATCTTATCTCTGATTATGTTCCTGAAAGAACCATATTTTCCTGTATTTTTAACAGCTCAAGTTTTCATTAGGACTTGTGTGTCACTTACAAAGCAAAGTCAACATTTCACATCTCAGACAATAATGAGATGCACCAAGTCCGTCACCTTTTTGTGCAAGTCCACTACTCCATGAGAAAAAAGAAAACCTTGATCCTTGATCTTTGTAAGTTCATTATTCAAAAAGTTCTTCTTTAGTTCATGTTTTTGTAAAATCCCACCTGGAACGTCGCAGAAGAAATCTTTACTGAAGTCCCATTCGGCCTGACGTTTGTCTCTGTCAAAGTGGTCCTCAGGCCATCTGGGCTCCTGATGGCTGGAAAACAACAAAAAAACCATCATTTTCTTCACCCCAAAACGTGATTTGTTTTATTGGACTGAACGGTTACTTTTAAAATCTCTACTTCTCAGTTTAAAACATCAGAATATGATCCAGTTTACAGCACATTAACTGCTGCCCCAGGGTCCGTCTCAATTTGCCTTTAACCTGTTCAACTGCTCGTTAACTTAAATATCTAATCAGCCAATCACATGGCAGCAACTCGACATGGTGAAGACGAGCTGCCGAAGTTCAAACTGAGCATCAGGATGGAGAAGAAAAGGGATTTAACCCTTTGTATCGAAGTATCACATGTGATACATGAGTTTCAAAGACCTGTATCTCATCAACATGTTAAAAAAAGTTTCCTTAAAAACATGTTTAAGACCTGATACATGTTTTTTCTACCCCCGTAAGGATTATCATTCACTACAGGCAGCTGAAGCTGTTTTGGCCCTTCTAAAAGTAGCTGCTCTCATAAAATCATTCACACACTTTTTTTTTTGAAAAATCATTGATAATTTTCAAGAAGTTGCAGTAAAACTAAGATCTAATTTTTTTAAAAACAGGCATACAGTTGTTACAGTGTCTGTATCAAATTTGATACTCCAGGTATTTAACTCACTTTTTTCCTGAATATTCATGGAACATTTTTGTAAAGTAATCTACATTATACTAATGAAAGTACAAACACTCTATATAGTCTATATTCATGACTGAATTAACTTGATGAATGAATGAAGTGCCATCTTTAAATGCATTTGAGGAACTTTTACAATAACAACTCCTCTGAAATTATAATCCCCATACTGTTTACCAAAAAGAGCAGAGGAAGAAGAGAGGAAAAGAAAATGCACTGAAAACATACAGAACAGAAACACAAGTGACATGGATCAGTTAGCAGAAGATGAGGAGGATGAGGATGAGGAATGGACTCCTCAGGACATGCATGATGATGAAAGTTCATATGATGGTGATGAGGAAGGACATCAAGTTTAGTCCAGACAAACAAAGATGTTGAGGTCCCATCAACACAGGAAACAATCAGAAAAGAATCGGTGAATTCAGATGGGAAAAAAAAAAAATAGAAAATCAATCTCCTTCAGTTGAATTTATTACATGTGTCGATGAAGGCACAGATGACAGCTGTGATCGGACACGGCTAATCGGATTGATTAAATCGATAATAATAATTCAAATTATTTTCTGCAGAAGATTTAAAAAAATTTAAAATTGATTTTTTTTTTTTTGCCTAAGCTAAATTGAAAGTAAGGACAGAAACTGTTTTCGTGCCTTCCACAAAGTGAAATAAAAAGGCTGTAAAAAGTGTTACGTGAAAAAAAAAAAACAAAAAAAAAAAAACGAGAGAAAAACTTCCTGACATGTTCTATATTTAAAAGTGTCATGGACAAAACTAGTTTTGGTCAATTTGTCACATTGTTGTGAGACAAAAGTTGCCAAAACCACCTAATTTATCAAAAAAAATCATAAAAGAAATAAAGGAGAAAAGAGAAATGTTTTTGCATGTTCTCCCCGTGCATGCATGGGTTCTCTCCAGGTACTCCAGCTTCCTCCCACAGTCCAAAAACATGCTCATCAGGTTAATTGGTGATTCTAAATTGCCCGTAGATGTGAGGGTGAGTGTGAAAGGTTGTCTGTCTGTGTGTGTCAGCCCTGTGATTGGCTGGAGGATAGTCCAGGGTGTACCCCGCCTCTCACCCTAAGACAGCTGGGATAGGCTCCAGACACCTGCCACCATCAATAAGATAATGGGTATAGAAGATGGATGGATGGACAGACTTTGAACATGGCATGGTTGTCGGTCTGAGTATTTGACAAACTGCTGATCTGCTGGGATTTTAACCCACAACCATCTCTGAACAAACAACACGCCCAACCTTGAAGCAGACGGGCTACATCACCAGGTGACCCTCCTGTCAGCTAAGAACAGGAAACTTAGGCTACAATTCACACAGGCACATCTTTTTTCAATTCAGTAATTTTCTTCAGTTTAAACATTTTACACAGTGTTTTAAAATTTATTTTTTAATTAAATTATATGGTTTAAAAGGCTGGAACAAAGTCTAACTCTGTCTTTGTTGACGTCTGACGCAATATCTCACTATGTCTTGGAAATGGAGCTGTATTTATTCTCATATATAAAAGTTCTTTTCAAAGACTGACTCTGTGTTTTCTGAGAGATTCAGAGCCTGAATGCCAGCGAGCAGACAGGAATGACAGAGTAATCAGGTGGCTGTCAGAGAGAGGTTGAGGGTTGACAGACACAGGGAATGAGTTGAGAAGGCGTGTTGACAGCAGAGGAGGCCTCTTGGTACACCATCCCCACATAAATACACAACTGCAGAGGGGTGGAACAGACGGAGAGGCGGAAACACGGGGAACAACGCAGGCTGGAGCTTCAGGGCTGCATTCTCAGCAGTGTGTGGATGGAACTTCTTTAAAAGACTAATAATGGAGGATACAAACCCTGAGCGGGAAGGACATGCCATGGTACCTTCATTCACTTCAGATAACTGGAATAATGTTGGAGCTTGTATTGAGATAAAAAAGGAAGACCAAAAACTGTCTAGTAACTCAAAAGCTGTGAAAAGGCAAAGGGAGTGAGCAGTCAGTTTGATAAATATGAGCTGCTGTTGTTTAGAGCACAGACTCTCTCTGAGCGAGCACAATGGACCTCAGTGTAGAAAGAGCTCCACTCTGGTCTCCTTTTCTTTCATGGAGGGATTCAGACCTCTCAGCATGTCTGTCATCGGTATTCTCCATCTCCTCAGTGTCCTTGAGAGAAATGTCCATTACTGTCCAAAAAAGACCTGTCCATGTTCAGGACATATGGTTTGGGTTTCTGTCAGTCACAGGTAATACAGATGAGGACCTTGGGTTTCAGGATTAGGTCAGATAGTATCTGCAGTGTTTGGACCTCGAGACTGTAGAGCCTGAGGAGGAAACTGTCGTTTCAAAGAGAAGAGATGTTCTTTGACTTACTTTTTGGCCTGTTCATCGGCATATTTGAAGGGGTAATTGGCAAGCGTGGCTTTGTAGCCTGTGTTCTTCACCATGTTGCTCCATGTGACCAGTCGCTGGCCAATCTCTGTTCCTCGTGGCTCAAAACCCTGTTTGTAAAGAAAGCATGAATCAGTGAAAGACATTTCTGCAATGAAATCAAAGATGGCACAGAGTTACATATTATTCAGGGGCTGTCAGAGGAATTCATTACAGAGCATCCGTTCACACTTCAGACATTTTTTCAAGTTCACTTGGTTCACCTGGTAAAAACTAGCATTATTTCTAACACATAAAAACGGAAATTAAAAGATGGATTCTAAGTCTTTGCTGGTTACCTTTTTTCATGCAAAGTGGAAAATCTTCCTTAAATTTTCCATAACATTCCTACATTTCTTGGCTGAGAATGCACTGATCCAACGTCCAAGTCCAGCTACTGATACCTGGGCTTTGGTACTGACCAGTACAGACACTGATCCAATCTGTTACCAGTATAAATCTAACATTTTCTGTTAATTATGTTTTAGAAGCATCTTAATAGAACCAGGGCATAGCTAGAAATTAAACTGCAGCAGGACTTGAATAAAAGTTGACAGATCACACATTTCATTTTATAAAAGCGATAGCCTTTAAGCGTTACAGTAGCCCTTTCAGATTCCCCTCCGAGAAAACACACACAACACACAGATGGCCCAGCACAGGCGATGCATTCACTGAACCTTGTAATTTTTGAACACAAAATAACTCATTTTAACAGTAACACACTCCCATTATCTGACACCTATGACCCACCCAGTCTGTTACAATAATGACAGACCTATTACAAAAAAAAAAGGCAGCTTCATTGGGTGGGCTGAGGCAAGAAGTGGGCGGGCCTAGTCACAGCCAGGTGAGTAGATCTCAGACACTAACAGGAACAACTGTTCATCTGTAAACCTCAGCAGTGGATGAGTGAAGTTTTAAACTTGTACATATTACAAGTTTCCGTCAGAGGTTTTCTGAGAAACAACAGTACTGGACTGATACCTGGTGCCAGGATCAGATCAGACCTTTAATTCTGTGTGTCACCAGCTCAGACTAAACCTTTGGTATACAGGTGACTGTAGGACACACAAGTGTTGATGACTTTGATTGAAAGCATGACGCATGTGGGTCAGTACTCACTCGCAGTGGGTCAGAGAAATCCGGCAGATCAGGCACCAGGATGCCGACTAAAGCACACACCACGATGAGCACGGTGCACACCCCCAGAACCACCACAGGCCAATCAGCTATCAGCTCAGCATAGCTGAAAACAAAGAAGAGACTTCAGGTTAGACACAGTAGGGCTGAAAGAGTAACACAAAGATGTCAGTTTACCTTCCTTTACGTTTTAAATGAAACATTCAAACCCCCTACAAGCACATTTGGTGAATACATTTCAGCATGCGATTCACTGCGTAACTGATAAATATGTGGACCAAAATATTCACGTTGTTAATAAATCACTATGCTGAGTTTTAACCACATTTTGGTGTGACTGTAGCTGCTCTCTCCTGCTGCTCTGCTGTATTCCCTCTTCATCTAACATACGCCCCTAAGAAACGCCACATCACCCCTAGTTGCTCACTGGCTGTGTTGTAGGCAGAGCGACAAATTTTTATTCACTTCCAAACTGAACAAATTTTTACAAAGTGATGCTAAACCGTTATCAGACCAGGGTGACAAATTCACAGCAAATGGACTTCACTGAGATGTACCACATTACATGAGTGATTATGATTAGACAGCTAAGCTATGAAAAGCAAAAGTTAAGTGAACATTAAATACAGAATCTATATTACGTAGCTTTTTTCAGAACTTCTGTTACTCATGCAGCTCTTGAATGCAGTTTAGCTGTCTGATCATTCATAAAATGCAGAACACTGTCGTGAAGTCCGTTTGCTGTGGGTTTGTCACCCTGGTCTGACATCAGTGTAGATATTATTAGCCACAGCTGTTCCTATAGCAGCGTTAGCTAAATTGTTATAACGAGCAAACCCCTTCACTAGACACAATCAAGCAAAACCAAGAGCTAAGGGTACAACTGGGATTAGCCCTGACACACAAACATATGCATGCAAATGCACACATAGAAAGGCCACATGATCCCATTTATTAACCTGCATGTCTAGCTACTCCCCTCAAACTGGGTTTTTTGGAATTAACACTTGATAACAGGGGTTAAACTAGCTTGAGATTCATTTAAGTTTTTATTTCTTTCGAGGAGAGAGATGTTTTTCTTCCAGTGAGTGGTGTTATCTCCTTTTCTGTCTAAATGATCTGTATTTCTTTAGTCTGCCCTCTACCTTTTCAGCAAACATAAAACCAAGAGCTGAACTGAAATAGTTCACTACATGTGTTCTTTTACATCCCTTAAACACATTAATTGAAACACTGGACTTATGTAAGGACTAAATACATTCATTCCCAACCCTTACTGAATAAAAACAGACTGCACATTTGATAAGTGGGCGATGGAGAAACGGTAAAAACACAGAAGGTGGGACAGACAGCCTGAGTAACTGTAAAAATGACATTTCCCTGATAGTTTGTTTGATAGATGCTTGTCAAACGTCAGACAAAATGCTACTTTCAGACTGACTATCAATGTGGTCAGATTTTGAACCTGCTACTCGTTCTCACAGGTATTTGTTGACTTTTGTTTTCTTTTGTGCTGATATTCATAACTGAGAATACTGACAGTCGAGTTCACAGCAGGATAATAGAAAGGTGAGGTGCTAAACAGAGGACGTCAGGTACACAGAGACAAGCAGCTCGTCAATAACTCTCATGACTCAGTGTAAAGGAATGACGGCTCTTTGGGAGGAGTGATAGATGGGTGACATGGAATAAGGGAGGAGGAGGAGGAGGACAGGACCGTGCAATCCACAGCGTCAACACAGGAGAAACATTGAGGCAACTCTTACCTTTTGGGGAATCGAATGGGCCTTGCAGGGCTGAAAAAAAAACAGAAAACAGAGATAAATCAGGTTTATATTTGGAAAACATAGCAACAGCCAATCCAAAACAGATCTGTGCAGGAGTTCACATCTTTGTTCTTCATGCTGTTCACTTTCCCAGCAGCACACACCTCAGGTACATGGCCACTAAAAAAAACTAAAACGGACACTCCTTTTGAAATAACGTTGGTCTTGTTTTTTTTCAGACGTCAGACCAGCTTCATGGTTAAGTGTTTTTATCCTTATTTGTAAAGCATCTTGAGAAAACGCTTCTGGTGAAATGGCACTAGCTAGAGACAGACTGTCCCCTCGGACAAATAAAGATTTATCTTATCAGACATGTAACAACCTACCAAGTGGAAGTACATCGAGTAAGAAGTATGACAGAGTCAGCAGATATGATGATGTTGTAAAATCTCTACAGGCATTTTGGTCTCTAAACATTTTTAGATCTTTCACATCACACCCAAAACAAAACCAGCCTTGTTATGCTGCTCCAGCTCGTTCTGGCGTTGTGTCCAGATTTTATTTTGCAAATCAGTGAAGAAGACAACCACACTTAAGAAGTTATGATGCAGAAATTGTTTTCAAAGATGGAAAGTCAAAGTTGACAGCAGAGAGGGAGAGATCGGGGTCACCACTCACAATGATTTAATGCTTTAATAACCACAGAGAGAACACACTGACTCTTCCTTGGATTGGACTTAAATTGAAGCAGATTTGACCACAATAGGCTTGTGTTCAAAGGGAAGTCGTTTTTTGAGAGTTTGTAAATATCCTTAAAGTTTCACAGGATACAACCCATGGCATAAGGCTGGGCGATATAGCATTTTATTCATATCTCAATATTTTTAGGCCATATCACGATATGTAATTCAATATTTTGCCTTACCCTTGAGGTGACGCTTTGATGCATACAATCAAACCAGAATGGCAATACCAGATATGTGCAGCACGATCATTTACATGTAGCGGAAACCCTGCTTAAAAGAGTCTGTGTGGACTCTCTGTTTGAAGTGGATCGCACGACACCTTTTGGCTGGAATCGTGTACACACTGTTCTGATGACATGACTCTTAACAAGGCGTGTGTTTGTTTTGGAAATGAATGGAGATCAGATCTTCTTTTTAACACTACTTTTCTTGTTCAACACAACTTTTTACTGGATACAACGTGACGAGGTAAGGTATTTATCAACAGTTACACAGCGCTGTTGTTTGAAACCTGACAACAAGTAAACTTTGTCAGTTTGTTCTGTAGTTTAGTAGCTGGATATTTCAGTGCCTCTGGCAGCCCGGTGCTCTGAGATGTATCCGTAGACTAACGTGTAACGTTAGTGAATCCTTGTGTCCTGCTCATCTACCAATCAGAGCTAACGTAACCTCACTCTTAATGTTATTGACAGACTCTCAAGTTTGATCAGATCACTGCAGAATAACTGCTGCATGTGGGTTGGAATGAACATTATCATAAACAGCTTAGCCTGTGTTTTAGCCTTTAGCCCGTGCTCTATCACTCTCCTGTTCAGCTTTCTTCTTCTCTTCCGTCCTTCTTCTCTGTCAGTTCAGCTCCAGTCTCCACCATCACTACTAAATTAATCACAGAAATCATTTTCAGCAGAGAAAAACAGATTTCTCTTCTCACTACTAAACTTTGTCCGCTGGCATGATGTTGCCACAGAGACTTAGAAGCTAAGAAATATCATTTATTAATAACCTATATTGGTGCTGATAATCTCATTTTAAGTTGTAGATTAGGATCAGGCAGATATCTAGAAGAGAGACTTTTCAAGATCACGTAGAAAGTCCTCACAGGGACTTTAAGCCAACTTAGCTCGAGAGATAGACTGTGCACAAATCAATAGGTTTTCCCAGGAGGTTTGGTTGAGCTAAGTTGAGTATGGTAAGGGTTATTTGATGTGAAACTCGACTGGAATCAAATAATGACTTTATTACATGACCTTTTATAGGGTTCGGGTTTTTTATGTGGGATAAAATCTCACCCGTGGAACTTAAGATGGCCACCTATGTAATCCATGTCCATTATTTCATCTTATCTTTGTGTTGGTCTCCTTTATTGGATTCCAGACTGGCTTCTAACCAACAACCTAATTTACCCAGTTAGCTTTATTGAAAATGTATAAATGTCATTTTGTCAATATAAATAAAGGTAATTATGGCACATATTCATGTTACACACTCACTACATTCATGATGTCTGATGTCAGAGGCTAACATACAAAGCAGCCTAACTTATCAAACTCACACACTGCTGGCACAGCTCCCAGAGCCAGTTTTAGGGTTCAGTGTCTGACCGAAGGGCACTTTGGTATGTGTATGGTGGGAACTGGAATCAACAGACTCTTCTACAGAGCCTCATTAACAGCTGCCACATTAATTGGTCGGCCAGCTGACTCATGTCACAGGTTTGGAGTAGAAAAATGGACAACCTTGATCTTTTATGGTACTGCGAAGCATAACAACATCATGACTTCATATATCAAACAGATTTTAAGGAACAGGACTTTCTCCTGATCTTCATAAGTGACCTTTGACCTGGTTCAAACAAACACTCATGAAAAACAAATATTCCTTGCCTTTAAAAAGTTGCCATGGGAAAACTCTGTTCTACAAATGTAGTTCTTCTCATTGTGCTCCGAGTCTTGGTTTTCCATGTATGGCCTCGAACTGCAGACCTCAGTTCACAGACGCGGCCCAAAATTGATGAGACCAGTTCCAGGAAATAGTTGGAATGGATTTATATAAATGCTTTCAGGCATATCTATGTGTTCACTGAGAATCTGTTGTAAATTTTGGCAAGCTGCATTTTAATCTGGATCAGTTTAGCCTATTGGAAAGATGTGAGGCATACCTAAGTCAGCCATTTGGAAACAGACTTTAAACTTTGAAGAAGAGACTGATCAAGATTTCATCTAGCCAACAGTAATAATTCTGATAAGACAAAGCCCTGTGAGTTGAAGTGATGAGTTAAAGACTCTGAAGATGGAGTACAACAGTCCATGCTTGGACTTTTGTTTTGAGTTAAGTCTGCCTGGAATCTTCAAAACAAAGAACAAAACTAGGATACATCACATGTGCACACACACTGTACACGTATAAAAGAGAACTCTACAAACCTTCCCACCAATCTAAACCCCTGGAGAGGATGACTGGGCTGGTAGATGGTCAGAAACAAAAGGCAGCTGACTGTCTAAGATAAACCGTTCCTCTGTTTGTCAGTCTACTAAAGTAAACCTTGATTGTGGACCAACTTTCCTTCCATATTAAATCATTTATCCTTCACTCTCTCTTTTTCTCTTTGGCCTCTCTTTTATTTTCATTCCATCTCCTCTCGACCACGAGTAATCTTTCAGTGTTACTCTGTTGAGTAGATAAAGAGGTTAGTTGATCACTGAGCCAGCTAACAAGGTAAACACAGACCATCAGCTACACACTCAGCACTGTGTTGACAGAAAAGAAAAGAGTGTGAGAGTAGGACAGTGTGTGTGTGCTTATAGTCACAGGGAAACTTGGTCCCTTCCAGAAAAAAAGAATATCTAGAGACTACTGGGAAGCTTCTTAAACTGTGGTCTAAAACTGCACAATGCTGAGATGTAAAACAGTGACAGAGTTAAAGCTTTGGAGGTTGGAGGTCATAAAGGGATGGACATGGTCAGCAGCAACACTCAGGTAGGCTGTGGACTTTAGACCAGGATCAGTTGGTACTAAGAGGCCCAAAGTGAGCCAAGAAAATCTCCCGCACACCATTAGACCAGCAGCAGCAGCAGCAAGCTGAAGCGTTGATACAAGTCAGGATGGATCCATGCTTTCATGTTGTTCACTCCAAACGCTGAATGTGGAGCAGAAATCCAGACTCATCAGACCAGGAGAGGTTTTTCAGTCTTCTATGGTCCAGTTTTGGTGAGACCATGTGGACTGTAGCCTCAGTTTCCTGTTCTTAGCTGACAGGAGGGTCACCTGGTGTGGTCTTCAGCTGTTGTAGCCCATCTGCCTCAAGGCTGGACTAATATGTGTGTTCAGAGATGGTTGTGGGTTAAAATCCCAGCAGATCAGCAGTTTGTCAAACACTCAGACATTCAAAGTCTCTCAAATCTCTTTTCTTCTCCATCCTAATGCTCAGTTTGAGCTCCAGCAGCTCGTCTTCATCGTGTCTACATGATTAAATGCTACAGAGCGGCTGCTTTCTGATTGGCTGAATAGGTATTTGTTAATGAGCAGCTGAACAGGTGGACCTGATAAAGCCGATGGGGAGTTTATGCTATTCTTCCCATGATATTAAAAAAACAAGACTGCCAGGAAAATGCAAAGAACAAAGCAGTTTATGCTAAATTTGACTGATCAGATTCCATTTTTGAACACATGCCATGGGTTCCATTTACACCTTTGACCAATTTTGAATACTCTCATTTTATTTGATTGATTATCTGCCAATCTGTCACTCGTATTTGCATAAATAAAAGTGGAACACCAATTTTTTTCACAAGTAAGAAGCCTTTTTCTTTGAGGTCAAGGAACTCCTGATTCCTGTTGAGAATGAGTTACTATTTTTAAAGATTTTAAAATCAACAACTCCAGTCCAAAAACTCCAGTCCAAGTTCTTTTGGGCACAACAACCACAAACTTTTTCCCTTTTCTATTGTAATAACATGGTAATACCCTATGGTGACCTCTTTAAAGGGGTCTAATCTTTAGGTAACCAATAATCATCACAAATAAAATAAAATAAATGAAATCAACTATTCCACACTGTGCGTACTGATTCTATGTTGACCATTATTTAACTAAACTAGACACTTATGAACACAAAAACAAAACAATGGTGTATCACAGCCAACACAGTCAGGTATCTACAAACGGACCCTGATTAATCCTTTCAAAAAACTCATTCCTTAAAACAAAAATCTTAACTATTCCAATAAGCTGAAATGCTGAGTCTGCACCTCTACCCCTCCCCTCCCGCTCACCTGATTCCAGGGGCCTGGTTCTGCAGGTGCTCCTGCCAGCTGCTGTGATTGTGCTGATGGAGGCAGAATGGAGAAGATTGATGGACAGGATGGGGATGTGGATGAGGGTATGTGCAGGCAGAGTGGCAGCACGGGTATGATGAATTGGTCCCATGGTTAGGAATGGGGCCCGGTCCAGGTCCTGCCCCTGGATTCTGGAAGCGCAGGCACTCCTGCCGTTCACACGGGCAGCACAGGGGGGACTGGAAGTGACAGCGCTGGCAGCAGAGTGCTGGGGTTTGGAGGGAAGGGGAAGGAGAGCACACAGAGAGAGAAGAGGGAAGGTGGCGTTTGCTCAGACTTTGGGAGTCTATGACCGTGGGGGAGGTAGAGGTGACAGAGGATGGGGGAAGGTACGTCAAAGATCCATTCTGTTTGACCACGCCACCATTTTGAGTTGATCTGTTTGTTCTCGGGACAGCATGGGGTAGCTGCCTCTTCTGCTGTAAATTTGACCTCCCAACCTTCACTATGACATTTTCTTCTCCATCTGCTGTGAGGAACTCTTCACTGGAGACGGCTTTCGGAGAGTCCTGGGAGTGTTTGCTTAAAGGGGCATTTCCAATGGCACTGAGGGGATGGTGCTCTCCACTGCTGAGGGCCATGTGGTCACAAACTGTATCACTCAGAGCCATTGTCGCCATCCAGTGGGCCTGACAAAGACACCATCAATCTTCTGAAAGAGAAAAACAATGGACAGAAAAACAGAGAAGTTTAGTGCAAAAACAAACAGACTGTGAAATTTTATTGAAAGTCGTCTCTTTTGGTTCTTTGGTGAAGTTTTTATTCTCAGACATCCTTTTGGACTCTCTTTAATGCTATACAGGCCTTATACATAAGAAGGAAGTGTTCAAAGGTGAACACTTTGAAAAACAAATAAATAAATAATCCGTCCATCCATTTTCATCCACCTATCCAAGATCAGGTTGTGGGGGCAGCAGTCTCTGCCAACCCAGACCTCCCTCTCCCCATCAACATTTCCAAGTTCCTCCAGAGGGATCCTGAGGTGTTCCCAGGCCAGATGAGAAACATAATCTCTCCAAAGAGCTCTGGGTCTACCCTAGGGTCTCCTCCAAGTTATACGTGCCTAAAAAACACCTTCAGAGGCAGAATTCCAGGAGGCTTCCTTATCAATGCAGCTCAAATGACTCCAAAGGAGCAGCAGCTCGACTCTGAGCTCCCTCTGAATGTGAAAGCTTCTAACCCTCCCTCTGAAGCTGAGCCCAGACACCCTTCAGAGGACACTTATTTCAGCAGCTTGTTTCTGACCTCATTCCTTCAGTCTGAACCCAGTCCCTCAAAGCCACTGGTGAGGGTGGGAATGCAGATCAACTGGTAAACAAAAAGCTTCGCCCTCACTTTTCACCCCAATGGTTGGTACAATGCTCACATTATTGCTGATGAAGCCCCATGTACCAAATTCAATACACAGAGCTAGAGACTGCAACCAAAATGGTTGCTTATGCGACCTTTTTTCCAGTGTGTACGAGTCAGAATTTCATCTGGTCATGTTCATGCAAGTGCATTGTTTTAATGCTTATTTAAAGAAAAAAAAGGGTAAGGGAGGAGAAGGCCGGTGAGGAAGACCCAGCAAAAAGGTGACGTATAGTCTATATTTTCGCACATTCACAGATCACAATAAGAGTGTTGAATTGTACTCCTGAAATGCGACACTGCTCCGCAAATAACGTAATTTTTAAAAACGAATATAGGAATCGCTGGATCTTCTATCCAGCTGTACTGCGGCTCGCTGAGAGAGGTGGCAAAGAGGCGACAGAGCAGAGTGAAGTGAGAGGGAAGAGGCTGAGAGAGAGGCACGAAAGCAAGGATAACTTCAAACAATATTTTGCTCAAGCCTGTGAAGATGACTCTAATGTTAACCTCAGTTTTGATAAAGCAATATTAGCAACAATAAAGTTTAACGTTAATGATGTAAAGTTTCGCTTTCACATTGTTGGAGCCATAATATAGTTTTCTTTTGTATCCATTTTCTTTGCTTCTTTATTATATTGACTACCATGTGCCGTTTTTGTATTCAACCAGTGGGTGGTGCTCAGCACCAGAAAAAAGGCATTTAAGTTAGCCCCAGGTAACGAAGCAGGTGTGTGAAGAGGAGGCAAACAGTTTTTTGGCTGTCTCAGTGTGACATGTGCGGTGTTCTGTCTTTGTTTTGTTAAAACCTGTAACTCAAGAGAACTGACCAATGGAAACGTGCTAGTGATCATATGGATGAGCCACGAACATATTACCTGTACCAAGGAGAAAGAATGAAGGAAAATAAATGGGTCACCGCACTCAATGACACTTTTTTGGACAGTGGACTTTTTAATTGTTACTGAGAACACGAGTCGGAGCAAAGTTCTTCCCGATCACATCACCAAAAGCCAAATGTTTCTGTCTTAATTGGACGACTGTACACACATTTTTTCAGATGATGAAACAGTTACGTCTCAAAATAAAGTTTTCTGCCCTCCCTTGTTGAAGGTGGCCAGCCTGACAGATAGATGAACAGTTTTTTGTAAATGATTTAAATTGCAAGTATTTACTAGCTGCTTTTTGCTGCAAGGTGTTTCTCATTGTCTACTCTATGGAGGCTCTAAATTTAAACCACAGACTCAAACTGTGTCCACAGCTCATTGTTTTTGTTTGCTCTACGTTAGCAGTAATCAGGGTATAGGTAGTTTTTCTGTCATTCTCCAGAGTACTTGGATCCCTCTTAGTTATGTTCACTGAATCTGGGCGAGTGCACGCCAGCGAAATGTACATGCAGGAGGCGGGCAGAACGGCAGGACAGGATTTAATTGGTTTAATAAATTGGATCCTAATCACTAGGATTGGATGGTGTTTTCCAGGTTTACTCCTGCTATAGACAGCAGATATTTTTCACTCTATTTTAAGAACACATCATGTATTGATTGACATCAGGACATAAAGATCATTTTAACCAGGATAACAAAAAGTCCATCTAAAGCTGATTACCAACACTGACTTCAATTCACACCTCCTCACCTGGTTAGTTTCATGGTTTCACAGACGACTGGGACTGAGAAAAAATGAACTCCAGCCTTTAATGAAGACCTACAAACTCAATAACACTGGTGCTAGAGATGATGTCAATGACTGATAACGTTGCTCTGGAAGGATGTTATCATGTAAGAGGCCTGGCCTAGAGATTAAATAGAAGTCTATGATTTGGATTTACAGTAACAACAGCAGCTGCAGGACAAATCTCAAGTAGTCAGTGAACAACGTTTTGCTGACAAGTGCATGAACATGAACAAGAAGTGTCAAGAGCAGAGCCAGTAGAAATCGTAATGGCATAAATTCAAGTAAATATTGAATCATCTTATGAAGGCGATGCACCCACCAACAAACCCCAAGCCGTGACCCTCCCATAATTCACAAACCTCTGTCCAGACTCCGACACTGCCCCTTCCATTGATCATTAACCATGCCACCGCTGTCCTCACCTCTTTACAACAACATAGGGGTCACAACCCAGGCTCTGACAACCGCCCTCTTTGTAAGCGCTAGATCAGTCTGCAGACGTTTCACACCAGTCAGCGTTGACTTAAGAGCTGATAATGCTTTCTGCACCAACGTGACGCGTAAGAGCTGCAGGAGAGAACGTGTGTGACTTTTCTGCTTTACACTCCCAGTGGCATCCAACTGCAGGGGGCGGTGTATTGCAAAATTATGTCTACCCTAGTACTAAACTAAAGAAGAAGAAATTGTTTACATAATTAACAATTTCTTTGTTTTCACAAATTCCTCTTCTTCTGCTAAGTTTGACTGCAATTTCATGCCAGGGATTCTTCATCATACGGTTATCACTGTGATCTCTGTGCCGGTAAATGCCGGTATTTTTTGCACCTTGGACACGAGGAGCTCCTGTTTGTCTGCGTGTCTCTATGCAAAAAGTTGAAATTTTCAGAGGTGTGCGACAGAAAAATGATGTCGCTTAAAATGGACTTGGTGCTGGAATACCTTGAATTGGTTTGACACGGGCCCAACAAGCAGGGATTAACATCTCCAGTTCATCTAGACTACCTGTTAGAACATGCTTTAACTGTCTGAAGTAAGATGACTAAAATAAAAATATAATTAATTGGTTGATTCAGGGAAGGCTGTGGCTCAGTGGTAGAATTACATGTCTCTGAATCAGAAGGTTGATGGTTTGATGACAATAAATGCTCGTCAACGACACGCTTTTCTGGGACGATGATGAGCTAAAACAATTCATTAACACTTAGCCCGCTATGACCGGGTATACTCGTCAGCCCTCTTGTTTCCACCAGTGCTGAGACAGAGAATGTTCAGTCTTTGTTAGAGATGCAGCTAAAGTTTTCGAAAATGGCCCAAAAGATCATTTTTGGTTTTCAGCAGAAAGACTTTTATCACCAAAACAACGCGGTCAAAACAGCATGTCGTGATGACGCAAGCTAAAACCGCAACCGGCACGCTCTTGTCTGGATAAGGGCTGACGTACTTCCATATATCTGAGAAAGACCCACTGACAATGATTTGTAAAGCAGGTGATATCCAGATTGAGATGACTGTGGGAAACCCGCTTGGAGAGGAAGACGAGCAGAGTACAAAAAAAAAAGGACTCGTGGCTCTGAACTTGATGAGGATCATACCTCTCTTATAGATCAGATCTACACCCTGTTCCTTCATTTAACAGACTAAACAGCCTCATGTTATTTATCTTGTTTATATGACGGGATGGTTAAGCATTCATGACTCTCCTCTGCTCTCTGTATCGCACACGGCAGTTCTGCCCCGATGCACACGGCACAAACAAGTGAGCATGTGCGCACACAGACACACACACAGACAAGAATACTTTGTGTAGGACAGAGAGTCCAGAAAAATGTCACAACCATCAATTTATTATTTAATTTCTAGAATAAATTCAGCACTGGGGGAAAGATGGGAGAATTTAAATTCAGCGGGCTAAGGGTTAAAAATAACCACTTTGACAAGCTTGTTTTGTTTTCATTAATGAGACAAATTGTTGGTATTGGTCCATCAGACATTTATTTTTCAGAGTTAAAATAATCCACTCCTGTAACAGGCTCACTGAGTTAGCCGTGTTAGCAGCAATAAGTGTGCTGTGGGTTCAAGTTCTGACCTCCTCTGTGCATTTTTCTCAAGCTCATTGATTATTTTAGAGACAAAACCATAACCAGCTTCTTGGCTGACGTCTGTTTCACATTTGACCTTTGTGTGTGTTTCTGCATTAATAGCTCTGTGTCTTCAGCTCCATTTATCCTCGTTTTTTGATCTGTTAGACACATTTAATGAGACGTTTAAAAGTTTGGATCAACTCTTCATCATCAAAGACGAAGAATCAGTTCAGAGTGCAGTGAAACACATTCCTTGTATTGAGTCCATAGTACTTTTATTTGAAGGAAGAGATTAAAAACAGAGCCATAGTGTTTTTCACAGAAGAGAGACTTATTTTATTTGACTTGGAGTTTGGATCATTCTTCTATAACTCCATTTTTATCTGAGCGTCTTACTCTAATAGATCAGATTAGACTGAGAGGGGGTCCAGGATCAATTATTACACCAAGATATTACACAAAAACAAGTGTTCAGAGAGAGAAGTGTTGCAGATTTCAGCACCTGGTACAACCTTGATATCAGTCTCTGACCGGCTATATGAATGGATTCAAAGAGTAAACATTTTGACTGAAAGTGAAATCAAAATGTGTAACAACTGAAACTTGACCAAAATCAGTCACAGTCCTGTCATAACATCAAGCAGTCTGGAGTTCCTGATCTTGCTGAGGATAATTCAACAAATAAATTTGGGGATGTAGCTGTTAAAACATCAGTTCTGTTTGCTACACAATTTCAAAGCAGGGCTCCAGACTAACATTTTGCAGTGGTTGCATTTGTGTGCCTAACTTTTTTATGCTGTTGCACCAGCACAAAATTTAGGTGCACCCAAAATTTCTCATTGTGTCACCTATAACGGCATCAGGTCACCTTTTAATCTCCATAACTTTAATATGATGTGGAATAAGGTTAAGAGAAACACTTGACTTTAATTTAAGAACAGTTATATATCAAAAGAAAAATACAGTGTTTGGGCTAAAATTGAATACTAAAATAAAAAATAAAAAAACATTTCGAAATAAAAGTGTCTATGCTTTAAGTGCTTCACTAAACTAAATGTGACGTTTAATCTGTTTTGTGTTTTTTTTCTTCATGAGAAGAACTTCTGATTTTAGTTTGGTGAACAGTAACTCCTCTGTGACAATGCTGTCAGCAACATCAGTGTTTCCTCTACGTTTACAGCCTGTCGGGGGCGTGGCCTGTTTTTATTGTTATTCAAAGCTTCATCTTTTTATCTGGGCTTAAAAACTGCTTTAAATTTATTAGACTGGCTGATGAACATTTAAGTATAAAACATTTTATACTACAATCACACACTGGAATATCATCTCTGTACAATCATAGTTAATCTTAGTTGTTTAAGTGGTAGTTGCTATGTCAATGCCCACAAGTCTTATGAGTCATCGCAGTCTGAAAGTCTGGTGACGCCCCTGCACAGAGGCTCTTGGCGACAGTGTGGTATGAAAGCTAACAGGCTTTCAGGACAATATTTTCATACATGGCAAAATGATAATTAAAATCCAGTGTCATTACAGTCTGTTTTAAAGATCTCACAGAGCTGTTCAAAGTCTGGGCTTTTGGGTGAAATGTTCTAATGTTCACAAAGTTTCAAATGTATTTACCACTACCACTGATTGCACATTGCACCCAACTGACAACCACTCACCCTCCCCCTGTAAGTGTTTAAAGAGCCTCCAGATGCAGAAAAGACAGCCTGCTCCAACGTGGGGATGGAAGAGCTCTTTCTATGAAAGAAAAACTGTTTTGTTATCAGGTTATATATTGTTACACTGAGTTTATACACAGCCGATCATCTGTTGAGGAATCAGTGGACATTATTATTCAATATTTATGTCATTAACTGTAGTGTTAGTGGGCACAGCAGAGCTCACATCTGTGGCTTGAAAGTGACCACAGCCTGCGCATGCATGAGCACAGAACTAAAACAGTTACTTTGTGCTGATATCCGAGTGGATTTGGAAGATGGATTCACTTGCGGTTGAGAATTTAGCAAAACAATAAATGACCCTGTGTTTCCAATCTGATGCTAAGTCACAGATGAGTGGCATATGCAACCAATGTGCTCTGTAGCACCACTCAAGTCAAGGGAGGCTGAGAGGACAGGGTTTAAAAAAAAGAGGAAAGAAAGTGCAACTGAAGTGCTTAAAGAGCGCAGAACAGCAAACTACTGAGAGACGCCCTAATGAAGTAACTACTCCAGCTCCCACAGCTGTCAGGAGCCTATAACAACTACACCATGGAAGACAGAATACGTTTACAGAGATGAAGCACAAATGAAGTACTGAACATACAGTTCAATGTGCAACCAAGTGTTCTGTCTGTTGTTTACATCCCAAGGAATTCAGCTTCTGACTAGTGTGTGTGCATAAGAGTGTGTGTGTGTACCAGCACAGAGAACTGACAGGCAGTTGAGACATCTAGGGGAGTTACAGTTAGAGTTCAACAGTTTTGCAGCTAGTCCAGCTTGGTAGCTTGTTTACCGTTACAGAAAAAACTAAAAGGTTATGCTAGAAATTGAACATGACATTAATGAGTTATGTTTAAAGTACAGGAAAAAGAACGTCCTCCAACCTGACAGCCTTGTTTCCCCCTTGGAAGCGGTTCAGTTCAGTTTATCTCGGTAAGGCACGCATTACATAGCGTTTCCTTTGACTAAAACCAGGACAGGTCCCCAAATTACTGACCTGTACTGTCCCACTTTTCTGTGCCCTTCTGGGGTGCCAGACACCACTCCAACCCCAGAAAGTGGAGCTAGAAACACTACAGTCCGCTGATTGGTCGAAAGAATCATTATTCCCGCGTGACAGCGGTAATAACGATCAACACATAACCCTGCCATGTTCACATCTCCAGTCGACATTGTGAAGATAACTTTCTTTATGTTTGGAAAATGGCGTCACGAAACAGTGTTCCATGGTTTACCGGTTGATCCTTTTCTTCTTTGTTGGATTTATTAGCGGGGTACACTGTTGCGCTGCTATGTCGTCACTCTAGCTGACATGGCTATCGATATCTGGCTTACACACCGTCGACGAAGAAGGGCACGGTTGGCTATGGAAACACAAACAGCAATCAGGATTTCCTGATCTGACCCCTACTAAACTGTACTGATCCACATACATCTAGAAGAGACTGTTCCTGACACAAAAGGTAGAGCCTTGTGTCTTACACATGGTCATATGCAGGACAGTGTTGCCAACTTAATACTTGCTGTATTTAGTGACTTTCAGACTCGTTTTTAGAGACTTTTTTTTCTAAAAAGTGACAAATCTAGAGACTTTTCTGCAGTTTGGGACGGAGTGAAAGCATGTTTTGATCTTTGGCCGCTGCTTCTCAATGAGCAGCGGGTGCTGAGCCCCTCCCCTCTCCAAAACACAGACTCCTCCGCTCACAGTAGACCCTCCAAGCTGCAGCCAGAGCAGACAACTGCGTGCAAATGAATTAAACTGTTTGTTTCTTTAAGGTCATTTTTGCCGGTCAAAAGCCCGAATAAAGAAGGAGGGGTTTTATTTTAACATAAAAAAACAAGAATGGACAGGAGAAAGTTCATTTACAGTTCTTGATACATTTACTGTGTAATCAGTATACACTCACCTGTCACTTGTTTGCACCTGTTGTTTTGCACTGGACATTATTTGTTTGGTTTTGATGTAAGAAAACTGCTCAGAGTAGAAAATTAGATGTAGATGAGAAATAAAACTCAAGATTTGTACCATAACATGTAATTAAAGTTTCTTTTCGTTAGAACTGATATAAAAATTGGTATTGAAAAAAAAGTATCATTCAGGAACCAGCCACAGATCCACACCACTCTGTGGAAACAGGGCAAAAGAGGATGTTTAACAATTAACTTTACGACAGAATGAGAGCAAACTGTGCGTCTATGGTTGCCAGAAAATGGCATCGTTTGGATGGGCTGCTAATTCTTATCAGAAAAGCATGAAAACATGAAATGAAGTCACACCAAAATACACACAAAAAGAAGTTGCTAAAAATGAAACTACATAAGAATAACATAAGTCAGTCCTCCCCAAACCTCAGACACCTTTTGCAAGATGACAACTTGGTGTGTTGTACCTTCAAAAACTCAAACAAATGGATAAAAAACTGACATATGTAACGATTCCCACGGCAACTGGTTAGGAAGACCACAGGTGATGACAAAGCACTTCTGTTGCTGTCTTTCATGTTAAGTTCATGATTATGGGGTGTGAGAAAGATGGCGAGACCTAGGGCGACAAGCAGCTACACAACACACGGCAAGGCATCCTGCATCCCTTTAATTAAAACTAATAGGCAGTAATTACAAGGAATCAGTCAAGACGCTGTAAATAACCACATTTCTTTAAGGATTATATCAACACACACACACGCACACACGCAGACAGCAGCAGCAGCAGCAGCAGCAGCAGCAGATAGGTACTGGCTAGACGTGACTCGAGGACACATTCTCTTTTTCTGGTTGTCAGGAGAATTTTTGGACATGGTGACCCCCTCGGGATACTCTTTCACAGCTTGGCTGTTAAGCATACCAATGTGACAGTGCTTGCTCAAGGCAAATTAGGTCAACATAAGCAAGGGGGGGGGGTCTGCTATTTTTACCGTTTCATCAACCGCAGGTGTCCAACTCAAAACAATAATTAGGAATAGTTGCAGAGAATTAAGAGTATCAATTTACTCAATAGTCCTCTATTTACGTCAGTGTGATCATGGCATTAAACAGATCAGTGAAAACATTAAATTATTAGTTAATGTAGTCTTTCAGATTAAGTGACGTAGTGCTTGTAGTCATTTACTTTGTCTCATTATGATGCAGGACTACTCTGAATAAAGTTACCCAAGTTTAACTGAACAAGCTGTTTAGAGGCTCCTGTGGAAATAAACAGGGGAGTTATTAAAGTGTCATGTCTGTTTTTCTAACAGAAACTTTTCCATTTGCTCACTTGACTTAATGTGTTTGTGTGAACACAAACCCGTTCTTTGGGTATCAACATATTTACAAACAGCACTTTTAAAATTCACATTGAAGCTTCTATCCAGGGTGGTGACAACAGCTTTGTGCAGAAAGAGTAAATAGATTGAGTCCACTCCGCCTGCTCGGTTTGCTCTCAGCCGACACAGACACACTGACGCTCCGGGACGCATGGACGCAAACTACTCTCAACTTCCCACGTCTTCATTCTGACTCGACTCCTGAACACAGTAACACACACACGCACACTGTGATTTCCCCAACATGACTGTCGTCTGAAGGATAACCGAAGTCCCTCAAAAGTGTAGAAACTATCCCAGTCTCAATATCCTACCTACCGTGTTTTTGTCTCCAGTAATCGCTGCTGGGTTCTCCCGCACGCGGCGCTCCGTTACAACCTCGAAAAGTAAAGAATCCGTCCACTGAGATCGAAATGTGACCGACTTCCTCATAAAAGCACCAAGCCCCGAAAAAGTCACCGCAGCTCACCAGAGGAGCGGACTGTTCCTCATGGGAGTGTGTCCAGCGTGCATGACAAACAGCCACAAACACACAGCCGTCCGGCTCCCTGCCCTCTGCGGGGACGGAGGGACGGACAGAGGCAGGAGGAGGTGGGCTGGGACTGAAGAGCAGAGCACTGATAGGACGACCAGGCTGTCTGCGTTAACCCACTCACTGCCACAGCGGGGTCAAGGAAACACTCACTGATAGTAATAGAAAACCTGCTAAGATTACATGGGAAAATGGAACAAAATAGGACCGTTCCCAAGTTTAGACCAGTGATTCTCAACGTGGGATCGGCGAAATAATTAAAAAGGACTGTAAAAGTGTGCTATATCACTGAAGAAGCAAATAATAATAATAAAAAAAACGCTTTCTTGCGCAAATAAAATCAGCTATTTTTTCAAATACTCCCACCCAATTTAGTTTTGTGCCATGAGATCAACTTTGATATGACACAACAATAGAAAAAAAAATAATAATAATTTTAAAAAAAGAACTCTGAGCCAATTTTTTCTCAAAGTTTACAAAATAAATGACTTGGAAAGCAATAAATAAGGGATGCACCGAAATGAAAATTCTTGGCAGAAACCGAAAATGAAGAAACCGAGGCCAAAAACCAAAACAATAAAGAATTTTAAAAAAAAGCAGAATTTTTTTTCTGCCCTCTTGTGATGGTTACTGTTACTTCCTAGACACTCTGCCTGCTACATGGTGTGCTCATATCTGTGTGCACGTTTGTGTGTCTGTGTTTGTGTGCAACTTGCAACTCTGCCATGTGCGATACAGAGAGCAGAGGACAGTTGTGAACATGTGACCATCTTGTCATGTGAATAAGATAAATAACATGAGGCTCTTTAGTCTGTTAAATAAAAGAACAAGGTGTAGACCTGGTCTATGAGAGAGGAATGGCCATCATCCAGTTCAGAGTGACGAGTCCTTTTTTCTGCGCTCTGCTCTGCTTTTCCTGGGCTGTGTGCTCCTCCCTCTCCAAGCGGGTTCTCCTCATTCATCACAACCTGGATCATTTCTTGTGCGCGCATCACATGCTTTGCAAATCACATCCATGGGTCTTCCTTTGATATACTGAAATATGTCGGGTCTTATCCAAACAAGAGCGTGCCAGCCACAGTTTTTGCTTGCGTCATCACAACATGCAGTTTTAGCCGTGGCGGTGGCGGAAATTTTGGTACATCCCTAAATGTAGCCTAATTCTATTGTTGCAAAGTACTAAATAGCTCATTATTACATTGTATTAATATTATCCCTATATTGCAGAACATATCATATTTGATAAATGGATTTCAAAGACCTATTTCATTAACATGATAAATATTTTCAAGAAAAAAAACGAGAAATATATATATATTTTTTAAATTGTTTAACCCCCTTGAGTATTACCAATCCACTACAGGCAGCTGAAGTTGTATTATGGACTTTTTGAAAATGGCTGCTCTCATTATTTCCCAGGAAAATAATAGCTAATTTTCAAGAGGTTGCTGTAACAATAACATCTGAGTTACTCATATTTTAAATATGAAGTGAAAATTTTCTGCATTGAAAGAATGCCTGTTTGCTAAAAATTTACCAAAAAAGTTGCCAAAACCACCCAGTGAGTCAAATATGATACAAATAAATATATCATAAACAAAATGATATAGCAATATTTTTTGTCGACTTTTGTGGATTAATAAACATCTCGGTTGGAGAAAATGTAATCTTCTGTCTGTTTTTTGATGGGTCAGGCTTTGAAGGGTTAAGCTAATCAATGTTATGATAATGAAAGGGTCCATGGTCAAAAAAAGTTTTAGAACATCTAGTTTCAACTCAAACGTGGCTATTCAGGGGCCACATGACAAAAAAAATACAGGGTGTCCATAAATTCTCTTCACTAAAAATCACTAACAGACCCATGACGTGCATATCAGCCTATTTTGTTCAGACCATCCTGCGTACATTACTGATTCTATGTTAGGGAAGGCAGTGGCGGCTGCTGGTCAGTCAAGGAGGGGAAGCTCGATTTTTTTCTGGCCTACATCATAAATTTGTTTATTTATTTAAACGTAAATTCTACCCTCCGTTCCTTTTCAAGGAAAAGAGAGTGAATCTTTAAACACAACGCTCGTCGTTTTTAAGAAAGGTAAACTCGCTGGGGATCGATAAAGCCTCCGGATCAGTCCAGAACAACTGAATGTAGAAGTTAGAAAGTCTCCGGTAGAGAGTTTTACTTCAAGATCGCTGATTGGCTCATTTCACTGTCAATCAAAAAAGGGATTCAGCCTCAGAAAGATCATCCAATCATCATGCAGAAGCTGAGCGTCCAGGCCAGCCCACTTTCTCATAGACCCCCAGAGACGCTGAGCGTCCGATGGGCGGGACAAAGCCCAGCGTTTATCCAATGAGCGTCCAGTTTCCACAGTGGAACAACCCACTCTACCCTACACTGTTGAAGTCTGAAGACGCTCAGCGTCCGACTGTGTTAAAGCGCTCAGACGCTGCGGGGATGAATGAGAAGGAAGTGGCACCAGTTACCTGTGATAAGTAGCTGATTCAGAACAAAAGATGAAGGTATTCTAGCGCATATTTAGGCAATGAAATGTACACACAGCAGGTCATATCAACACTTTTTTGGGGACATTTTAGGGGAAGCTGAGCTTCCCTTGCAGTCTTAGAGCAATCGCCACTGAGGGAAGGGTATGTTTACATTTTCTTAGAAAGTTGGTCGTCATCATTTGTGCGTACACATGGTCGAGGAAAGTTCCATTTTTGTTCTCAGTGTCAGAATAAATTCAAGAAACAATGTGTTGATGAATCCCAGATTTGTGCTTCAAACCTTTGTACGCACAGTTTAAGCACATATCTGTGTGTACGCACTGAGTGAATGAAGCCCAGTGAAACTAAAGACATCGTTTATCAATCAAAGAGACGGGACATCACTGATCTAAAGCAAGAGATCACTAATGGCACCACTGATGAGGTTTTGTTAAAATTTTATAAACTATAAAAACACTTCTTTATCGACACGCTGTACATCAGCAAGAGCCGACATCCAAAACATCCATTTCTTTCTTGGAAACTCAGCTTACACAACATTCTAACAACAATGGCTGAGATGGATGCAGCTGTAGCTCTTTATGTTTTTATTTACATATGTGCCATGGCGTCTATTTGATGTCTTGGAGTGCAGCAACCCTATTAGTCATGGTCATCTTCTTCCTCTTCTGGCTGAACGCTGAGGCGTACAAAGACCTGCTGAATCCTACTACAGTCATATAGCAACTGCATTATCCACGTGGGTCAATCGAGCTCTGCTCAGTCCGTCCTCGGTCTGACTAAGCTGTCTACATGCGTTTCAATAGTCTGATCTTGCGCTGACTAAGCTCAGTCTGATTTCTAAAGCTGCATGTAAACATACCGAGTATGCTGATATGATACATATGATAACTACAGCTAACACATAACCAGGAGCTAGTAAAGGCGCTAACAGCTAGCCTCAGAGGTTTTTTGAAAAGGAGGACCATCGGTAACATCCACAATCCATACCTGACTTAATATCACCATCAGCCAAAACTAATCATCTCAGGAAGAGGCTGAATAGTGCATGCTTTGGTCTTAACTACAGTGGGTGATGGTGCTCATGGGAAACAGAGTCATTGGAAAAACCCAACAGATTCAAGCCACAGATGTCACTGCAATCAACACCAAACAGGCAGTCCTCACAGCAACTTTAATTTCTCTCTCTTATCTTTGAAAATAAACCTTCAAACCAGCTGATAGATAAATCAGAGATATAAAAATATATTTATCAGAAATGTAGTTTAGACATGATTGAACCTTGAGCTAAGACTGAATCGAATTTAGGACAGTACAGCAAATGCCCAGATACTCAAACACACTGAATAATGTCTGACAGTGGGAATCTGAAGCAGACTCTGGACTCTGAGGAGAAACTGTGATAAAACCTGTAAGATCACATCTATGTGTCACATTTCTCTAGGGGCCCCTCGGGGCCTCTGAGGCGTGGGGACTATGCCCTTGGGGAGGCAAAAAAGAAAAAAAAATAATCTCCTTATTTTATGAGTTGAAAATGTTCAAGAGGTGATAGATCACATCTTGCTGTGACACCTTTTGGGAGACAGAAATACTGGGTGGAAGCAGAGATGTGGGGGAGGACAAAATGAAAAGCAGTTTAGGGAACAAACAGAGAGAAATGGTTGGAGGTGTGAGAGGAAGGGAAGATGAGGAAAAAGAGACTGGATGGTAGAGATAAAACACTTTCTCATCATTTTTTAAATACAATTTCCAGACTTGGAAAAGAGAGGTTTGCTGGCATTAAATTTAGAATGTTTTTTTTTTGTACTTTTTTCCTCTATTCTAAATATCTAAAATGTTGTTTTTACAAAATGTTTAGCTGAATATAGGCTTTAAATAATTCATATATATTAAATATTCTTTCCTCCTCTGAATGTTTCCTAACAAATGGTGAATTTAATTAAATAGAAAAATACTAATGTAGAGAAAAACAAGTGAGTGACAGGCCTCGAGTACATGAGGTATGTGTGCATGTGGGAGTGAGCTGGTTGTCTGTGGTTCTGGAGGCAGTTGGTGCTGAGTCGAGGGTACTTGGAGCCTTTTCCACTCCCCTGTGGAGAGGTGGACGTCAAAGAGATGAGATCCAGGGCCTCTGCAGCTGTTTTCACTCCACACACACACACACACACACACACAGATATGACTCTCACCAAGATGTGCAATTGTTCTGGAGAACAGATCTTCTTTTAAACAATCCTTGTTTTTTAGTTGAAGTCAACTTTTCCCAAGATGCAAAGTGATGAGCCAATGTAGTCATTTGTAGTTACGCTACAACTTTGTAAAGTCACTTTGTAGTGTAGTTTAGTGTCCAGAAGGTGAGAAGACTATCTGTTTAGTGTTTCTCACAGCCCGGTGCTCTGAGACGTGTCTGTAACGTGTAACGTTAGTGAATCCTGGTTATGTCCAACCAGAGCTCATCTACCAACTCCAACCTCACCAATCAGAGCTAACATAACCTCACTCTTCTTTTTATTGACAGACTCTCAAGTTTGATCAGATCACTGCAGAATAACTGCTGCATGTGGGTTGGACTGAACATTATCACACACAGGTTTCACACTCAATGGTCACCATATTGGCTACATATGAAGGGGCGGGAACAAAACAAACAGTGGTTGATGGATGTTATCAATGACTAGCAAAAGAACACCTGTGTTCTACTGTTTTCAGTCAATCAAATCAATCAAATCTCGCATTTCCCAAGAGAGAGTTCACCTGGCTGTAAACAGTACACAAAGGACACTATTTCAATATCACTTATAAAGTCTTCACAAGGCCTTTCAGTGGGAAAAAAAACTGATCAAGCTGATCTGCTTGAAACTAAACTCATCTTTGCTTGATGACATTAAAGTATCAATCTCCTTGTTAGATTTTTTTAACTACCTGTTCTACTACCAGCAATTTGAGCTACTAGTTCAAAAGATGAACACCCAATGTCAAAGGCCAGCTTGATTTATGTACACCTGTATATTGTGGAGGCTGGTTACTAATCTACTGTATGAAGACAATACTAAAAGTTTTGAAGATGAATCATTAGTTTGGTGTAGTTCATACACCAAGGAAGAAATCAACTGACTGTAACTTTCCAAATACAAAAGTGAAATTTGGTTATTTTTGAAATAATTAAATGATTTGGCTCACCGTGACTCGTGATTTTTCCACCTCACTTATATTGATCAAACTATTTTTTCCAATAATTTTCCATGGATGAATCAGTGGTTCAACTTTTTTAAAGTCATGGTAACGGAGGTACCACGCCGAACTTTCAAGTTGACAGAACAACTGTATAAATTTACTCTGTGCCGACCACCAGTTCTGTAAATCTCAAGAGGATGTGTGGTTCAAGAAAACTGAAACGCTGATTTATATTGCTCAAGGACACTTTAGTGCCACTGATGTGTGCTGTTAGCTTTTCTTTGAGATGGCTGTGAAGGAGCGGAAGGGTGCTGTTTGGGTTTATGACTCTGGATTAATGAATGAGCAGAGGAGCCATCTATATTTTTGGGGTATGACACAGGAAGTAGGCATTGTGTAAAATGTGTATTGTTTAGATTAAAAGTGTGTGTCTGGTTGCCCGTTTTGGACAGGGTGTGTTTGTGTGTGAAGGGTCAGGTGTTGGGTGTCAAAGCGAGTACCAGCAGAGCGTAACAGAGACATGGTGGGAAAGCAGCAGGTCTGACACCAGTGGGCTCAATGATAAATGTGCACTTTGACAAATGGACCAGAGGAATAATCCCACACATGTAATCCTGTCCCTCCCACACACAAATGCACACACACACATTCATACAGAGCTGCCAAAACACTAAGGATGGAGTGCAATACTGTTGGTTTTAATGTGTGTGTGTGTGTGTGTGTGTGTGTGTGTGTGTGTGTGTGTGTGTGTGTGTGTGTGTGTGTGTGTGTATAATCATACTTCAGAATAAACAAATTACTGGAACAAAAACGAGGAGCCAGCCTGCCCTTTCTGCTTGTCCACTTCCCAAAACCCGATTCCCCGGCAGCAGTGAGCCTTGTCTGCCACAACAACCCCTACATCAGACAGAAAACTGATACAAGACAAGTAAGGGTGTACGGGTGTCCTTTGTGCGTACAGGTGTGTGAAACAGCCTGCTCTGGGCTGTGTTAAATGTGGGCATGCTAAAATATGTGCATCTGTCTGTTGGACATCCCGAACCTCATCTGTCTGCCTGGACACTCACACAGACATCATAAACCGCTGATTCATGATGGAATGATCGTCCAAACCAGGCACGCTCACATACTTATCAGATGAGGGGTCTGTTTTCTTCTTTTCAGTCTTTTGTGGGAAAAAAGTTTTCCAAAAAATCTCCTCCTCTGTCTCCCGGAGTAGCATGGCATGGAGCCCTAAGCTTGAGCTGAAGAAAGAGAATAAAACCTCCACCCGTCACTCAACATTAGACGTCTAATGGACGTGCAGGTCATGTTTATATGGCGTATGTCAGTCATGGACTAATTCTGGCCATCATGCACAACGTGCAAATTAGGTCCGCGGATTGGACGTCTAACCATGACCCCACTTGGACGTCAAGTGGACATCTAAGCAGGAGTGAGCGAGTAAGTGAGTGAGCCCACTGAGCAAAGAGACATTCAAAGGACATCCCTTCAACATTGTTTTTGGACGTCTTATTTTGACCCCCTGAAGGATCTTTTTACCGACATCTACTGAACGTATAGACTGAATCTGTACGTTTATTTATGTCTTATGTTTGTGCAACAGACCAAAGATGAGGTATTATATTTCGTGTATTTTACTACTTAAGTGGATTGCTCCATTTTGAATTTTGATTGACGTTCTGAAGATGTTTCTTTGGTAGAGTGTCCCCCGTCTTCCCCTCTCCTCCACAGAGATTGGGTATCTCACCCCTGCACTGACTCCCTCCTGCAGCTCATCACACAATCACCACCAGCTCTTAAGCCCTGCTCTGAGTCTCCTCCAGTGCCTGAGCATTTCCGCATCTCCTGTAGTACTACGGCCAGCTCTCTACGGCTTACTCAAGTATTCTAGCAAGTTTTCTCCTTCCATTTGTAATAAATTCACTTTGACTGATTCATCTGCCTCCAGTATCCGCTTTTGAGTCCAGGCTGTAATAACTGGTTACAAACTCTAACACTACTATTGTTTTTACAAACTGAAGAACTATTGGACCTTTAGGCCACCTTCAAAAATGGGACGACAGTTAGTCACAGAAACTAGAGGCAGTATAAAAACAATGTCTAAAATGAGTTTAAATTGGACGTAGAAAAGACGTCTGCAAAGACCACATTTTGACTACAGTTAGCTCCTATACGGAGCTACAGTCAACATCATAAATGGGTGATCAGTACACATCAGAAAAAAAAACGTTGTCTGGAGTAACAGTCTGCACTTTCAGGGGTGGACCGAAATAAGACGCCCAAAAATGACGCTGAAAGTGGGAATGGGGGAGATTCAAGATCTCACTATCAAATAATCCAAAGCAATACAACACAAAACAACTTGGGTTCCCCTTCTTCAAGATAATGAAGAAACAAATTAAACTAATTACAGTATAACATTAATGGCCTCCTTTGAAGTGGCAGAATTGAAGTCGTGGTGAAGTGGGTGGGTGGGGGTGGGGGTATTTGAGAACTGTTCCTTCTTTTGTTGCAGTCATAGTTCATTTACTGTTACTCACTTATCCTGTTGACTTGTATTTTTGCCTGTTATTTTTGTTTTATTTTCTCTAATTTAAAATGAGGAAAATAGCTGTAATATTAAATATGTTATTACTGATATCTCATTAAAAATATTTAAACTAAAAAAAGGGAAATGATTTGTGGCAGACTGATGGGGTTGAATATTGCTTTGGGTCAATAAGTGTCCTTGAAAAAAGATCAAAAAAAGGAAACCAGGACTTTGCTACTGATATCTGTAGATTTGATTTTATTACTTATACGTAAAGGTTAATATTCATTGCTGTCTTCATATAAAACGTATGTAAGCCTGTTTAATAGTTGGAAAATAAAAATGTTAATGGAAAATAAAAATGACCCAACATGGAGTCAAGATTGCAGCCCTGTGATGGACACAAGGATCAGAAGTTAATTTAGTCTTGTTTAGCTGAATGTGTCAGAAATGAAGGATAGTTCATTGTAACTTTAGATTCAGCTTTTCTTTTTCTTTTGGAACACAGTTGGGTTCTTGTGATGGATACAACCACCTTCCTCAGAAATGTTACTCTTCACAACCCACAGAGGCTCCATTCAGATCTTCCTGAGACCCATATTAAGGCCTGGACTGACACCAGCCTCTCTCTGAGCTTTGGTCAAAGTCTCTGCCTCCTCTAAGCTGGCCATTGTTGTGGAGGCTGATAAATATTTACTCTTCCCAGCTTGGCAGGGAAATAAGTGGGAGGGGTGAGGGACTCATTGTGATCGAGGGGTCAGAGACACTGACAAGCCAGCAGGGTCCTTCCCTCTCCACTGGAACCTAAAACTCCAATACACTTTCAGCCCAGCACTGAGGACCAACCTGCTGCCTGTCATAGTTAGAGCTGGGATATCTATGTATGTGAGCGTGTGAGAGAGATTATAAGACAGAGAGAGAGGAGATGGAGCGACCGAGACAGAGAAAAAGGCAGAATTCAGAGGAAGGTCCCTCCTTGAAGCTGTTACATGACAGACCAATTGTGGAACTCCCTAAACAGGAGAGCAAAAAGGATCCACAACAACAGAATCTGCAGACTAAAAAGGAAAGATGCTGGTGTTATCAATAAACATCCCTCCACCATCTAATACATTTTATAATGTAGCAGAACATAATCTAAGGCCAAACAAAACACGACTGGCAGCCAAACTTAAAATGTTTACTGTTGTCAAAGCAAAAACACAAACTGGTAATTATTCTTCACTAAATTAAAAAAAAGGCTCCTAGTAGTAGTCTGTGAGTAGTCCAAAAAGAGTAACACAGCTTTTTTTTCTTAGGCCTCAGCTTTGGGGTCGAGTTTCTAAACCGTGATATGATCTCATTACCCTCTAAAGAGTCTGTGTAGCTCCTATCAGATGAAAGAACATCCATTTAAGTTTCCCCTTCAAAACTCAGCCAGGAGAAAAGGATATCATGATGTATGAAAAGTAAAAAAGAGAAGAAGTCATGTTTTGATTACAGATGAAGGAGGTAGACTTTATAGTGAAGGCCAGAAACATCCTCCTCTCTTCATTCTTCGTTAAGTTTCCTTACATTAAGCTGATCGACTTAGTCTGTCTTAAATGTAGAAACAGCGTACAGGTTATTTGTGTGTAAAACTTAAGAAAGCAAAAGGCAGTCCCTTAGACTGACTTAATGCGTGACAGAAGAGCATTTCTTAATCCATTTCTCTACCAAATGATTATTGTTGTAGCTAATGAGCATTGTCTCGCACAGAGCAGCATGGCTTGTATTTCTCTTGCATTTTAACTTTTGGTGTTAACCCTAGAAAAAAGTGAACACTGTTTGAATAAGTTGAACCTTATGTTTTAGTTATCTTGGGGCTGACAGCAGACATACATATGTGTTTTTGAATTCTGGATCCCACTGGTGACCAAACTCGACCAAACTCAGCCTCAGCCTTCTTCTACTCTACTCTGTGCTTTTTTCAGTAAATAAACTTGTGCATTTGTGAAATATTGCATTAAGAATCACTTTAGGTCTACATCGGAAACTTAAAGTATTGGGTCATTTTGGTCCCAGTAATCCACTAATGAAGGTTGTGCTTTTTATTAAAAGATACAAATTTTGTTGCTATGCTTTGAGTCTATACAAAGCCAGCAATTTTAAAAAGAAAAAAATGTCTAAAACCAGGAACCTAACATAGGAAACAAACCCAAAGATAAAGATTCTCAGCCAGGAAGGGTTCAACTACCACCAGATAGCCAGGAAGTGCAGATGCAGCCCTTTAGCAGTTGGATTTACTCTGCAGAAATACAGACCAACCAACAGCTTGGAAGACAAACCAAGATCTGAACATCCCAAGGGTTTCTTCAGCCAGAAATGACAAAATCCTGACCCACATGTGCAGGGAAAACCGCCAAATGACAGCACAGGAGCTTCAGCAGCAGTGCTCTAAACAAACTGGTGTCGGTGTTCCAACTGCACTGTACCTGGCCCACTTTAGATCATGGCTCAAGGTCCTACAAGGCTGTCAAGAAGCCCCTGATCAATGAGATACAAGGTTAGCCCAGGGTTGTTGGGTCCAAGCATACAAGAACTGGACCTGCAGGAAGAAGATCCTGTTGTCTAATGAGTCCAGTTTCCAGCTTGATCTTCCTCATGCTAATTGTTGAATTGTAGAATTGTGAGGGTACGCAGAAGGCCAGGCCAAGCATTATCTACAGCATGCACAGGACATACTGTCAGCATGGTGGAGGCAGGATCATGGTTTGGGGATCCATGAGTGCTGCTGCTGTTGCTCATCTCCTCACCACTTCCTGCTATTGATACTTTTATGTTATTTGGTGGAAGACAAAATGAGACCATCATTTACAGAATTTTAGGACCTATAGAAAAAAAAATTGTTCACCATTGTCTAATCATTTCTCAATTTTACTGACCCTGAGGTTGTCATCCTGCCGATTTCACACCATTTGACAGAATTTGAGTGGGTTCATCATGGCTGCTCTGAGTGGAGTGGAGGTGATCGTCCCGTTAGCGTTTGGACTTGATGGAGTGTTTTCAATCCAAATACAATTGAAGGTGGTGCCTTTTGGTTTAACTTCATTGCTTCTTTCTTTACTTTTTCTCTGGTTAATGTAGCCCGGCTTTAGACTGCCTGGTATGTTGAGCCATCCTTACATAGCAACTCTTCACATGAATTCTCCTTTGTGTGATTTAATACTTTTTCTGCTGCAACATCTGTCCTACATATTCATCACCAGGCCTCTTTAATAATTACCCCGCACCCACACAGACGTGCCTGCACATGCACAAAAAGAAAACACACACATAAAAACACATAAAGCCCCTTTAATAGACTTTTCAGAGGCACGTTTGTGCTCCAGGGATTTGATTTGATGTCAAAAGACTTATGGGACGTGATAGCAGAATTGATAAGCTCAAATATAATGGATTTAATCTTGTTTTTTTTAAATGTGGAGCCAGCTTCTTAATAGAGACATTTCTCATTTCATCAGCTAAATTAAGACATTCTACCATTATTTCACTTGTTGGATTCACCTATATATATATATATATATATATATATATATATATATATATATATATATATATATATATATATATATATATATATATATTTTTTTTTTTTTTCATCAGAATTTTGAAGCACAGTCCAGATTTTAAAAGTTCACACGAACATCTTTCAGTCACATCCACTTAAATTGTCTTTAGGTAATCTGCAGTGGCTTCATTCCTTTAGGCAGATTGAATCCTTAGTCAAACTGTGGACACGTTTCAAATTTAATCATATTTTGGCCGAAGGGACACCTTCATCTGAGCTAATGCACTGATGTCATTTCACGGCACCTGTGTCTTATTATATTGAGGTCTGGTGTTATCCTAACACCTCCCTCACATCAAGAAACACAACAGATTATTAAAATCAACAAATCATAAAATTTAATGAAGACATCATCCCAAGCCCCTGCAGCTGAGGTTTTTAATGAAGCAAAAAAAAAAGAAAGAAACACTTGTGCCAACATGAGGTTATGGACATGAAACAGGTGTCAGAGGCGTCTTCAGACAGACATACTGTAGCATGAATAAACATCCTCAAAGCACTCATTAGGCTAATAAAGCCTGGAAGATAACCTGAGGCTTTGGATGCTGGAACAACAGTCATTTACAACTCCTCACGATCAAAGTTAAGCCGGCGGTGATCGGGCTGTGTTGGGAGAGGGAAGCGAGACTGTCAGCCTCAGAACAAATGTACAGGCGGCCTCGTAATCAGGGGTTCCAACGCACAAGACAGTCAACACAGCTGCTTTCTGAGGACAGGGAGGGAGGGGGATCATTGGATGCTTATTGAAGGACTTGTTTGAGTCAGCAAGCTAGGAATTTTTATTATAAATAAGACAAGCTTTCAAAATCGCATTATTTCATCTCCAATCTTTCTTTGGTTTTCCAAGAAGAGCTTAATTGGCATTAGTGTCAGCTTTTTTAAAGGTAGATGTCAGGCAGCAGGACTTAAAGAAAGCCTGATCAAGCTCATTAAAAACCATCTGTGGATGTGACCCAATGCTCAATTTTTGTCTCAGTCATTTGCGACCACCACCATGTCCAGTTTTGGTCAGCCACTTACAACTTAGAATAAAATGTTGACACAAAACAAAACAATTCCTGGACCAAGACTGGAGGCTCTTCATTGCCTTTCAAAGGCTGTAAAGTGTACGAGACGACCTGGCCGTGCCAAGCTCGAGTCTCAAGTCCAGCAGAATCAACAACAGACGCTGTCCTTGTTATAAAGCAGCTACAGCTGCTCCACTAAAGCCCTTTTTGAAGTCAACCAACAATTATACACATGCTCATACAATGATCACACATAATAATAAATGAAAACAGATGCACACATTGCACAACCAAGCACTTACACTTCTGAATGTATGAAACTAATGCAAGGGTGCTCAAAGTAAACCACTATCATCTTCACAAACTCACGTATAAGATCACACTATGGCTAACTATATACTGTGTTTCTGAAATCAGCACATAGTGAAGCACAATGAAGCTTCTACAACCCTACCTCCACTGAAGTTGGGATGTGTAAAACGTAAATAAAAACAGAATACAATGATTTGAAAATCCTGTTTAAACCATATTCAACTGAATACACTACAAAGACACGATATTTATTGTTCAAACTGATAAACTTTATTGTTTTTTTCAAAAACATGTTGGCTGCAACATGTTCCTAAAAAGCTGGTTCAGGGTCATGTTTCCACTGTGTTCCATCACCTTTCCTTTCAACAACACTCAATAAGTGTTTGTGAACTGAGGACACTAATTGTTGAAGCTTTGGAGCTGGAATTCTTTACCATTCTTGGTTGATGAACAACTTCAGTTGATCAACAGTCCGGGGTCTCTGTTGTTGTATCTTGTGCTTCATAATGCTCCACACATTTTCAATGGGGGACAGGTCTGGACTGCAGGCAGGCCAGTCTAGTACCTGCACTTTTACTATGGAGCCACGCTGCTGCAGAATGTGTCTTGTCATTGTCTTACTGAAATAAGCAGGGACGTCCCTGAAAAAGATGTGGCTGTATATGTTGCTTGAAAATCTGTATCTCTCAGCATGCTGACTTTGCGTCAGTCCATCTCAGATGAGCTCGGGTCCAGAGAAGCCGGCGGTGTTTCTGGGTGTTGTTGATATACACTGCCTGGCCAAAAAAAAAAGAATGGAAGAAGGTCATGTGGTCTGATGAGTCCAGATTTACCCTGTTCCAGAGTGATGGGCGCATCAGGGTAAGAAGAGAGGCAGATGAAGTGATGCACCCATCATGCCTAGTGCCTACTGTACAAGCCTGTGGGGGCAGTGTTATGATCTGGGGTTGCTGCAGTTGGTCAGGTCTAGGTTCAGCAACATTATGTGCTCAAAGAATGAGGTCAGCTGACTACTTGAATATACTGAATGACCAGGTTATTCCATCAATGGATTTTTTCTTCCCTGATGGCACGGGCATATTCCAAGATGACAATGCCAGGATTCATCGGGCTCAAATTGTGAAAGACTGGTTCAGGGAGCATGAGACATCATTTTCACACATGGATTGGCCACCACAGAGTCCAGACCTTAACCCCATTGAGAATCTTTGGGATGTGCTGGAGAAGGCTTTGCGCAGCGGTCAGACTCTACCATCATCAATGCAAGATCTTGAGGAAAAATTAATGCAACACTGGATGGAAATAAATCTTGTGACATTGCAGAAGCTTATCGAAACAATGCCACAGCGAATGCGTGCCGTAATCAAAGCTAAAGGCGGTAAAGTGTATGACTTTTTTTTTGGTGGCGACTTTTTTTTTGGCCAGGCAGTGTATGTCTTTGTCTTTGCATGGTAGAGTTTGAACTTGCACTTGTAGTGATGAACTGTGTTAACTGACAATGGTTTTCTGAAGTCTTCCTGAGCCCACGTGGTAATATCCTTTACACTATGATGTTGGTTTTTAATGCAGTGCTGCCTGAGGGGTCAAAGGTCACGGGCATTCAATGTTGGTTTTCAGCCTTGCTGCTTACGTGCAGAGATTTCTCCAGATTCTCTGAATCTTTTGATGATATTATGGACTGTAGATGATGAAACCCATCAATTCTTTGCAACTGTACGTTGAGAAACATTTTTCTTAAACTGTTGGACTATTTGCTCACGCAGTTGTTCACAAAGTGGTGAACCTCACCCCATCCTTGCTTGTGAACGACTGAGCCTTTCAGGGATGCTCCTTTTATACCCAATCATAACACTTACCTGTTTCCAATGAACCTGTTCACCTGTGGAATGTTTCAAACAGGTGTTTTTGGAGCATTCCTCAACTTTCCCAGTCTTTTGTTGATCCTGTCCCAATTTTTTTGGAATGTGTTGCAGTCATCAAATTCAAAATGAGTGAATATTTGAAAAAAAAAATACAGCTCATCATTTTAAACAATAAATATCTTGCCATCTTGTCTTTGTAGTGAATTCAACTGGGTTATAGGTTAAACAGGATTTGCAAATCATTGTATTCTGTTTATATTTACGTTTTACACAACGTCCAAACTTCATTTGAATTGTGGTAATAATAAGAAGCCTGTGTAAAAAAATGGGAGGACAAACAAGCTTCCAACCTGCAGAGCTGTTGGCTAACTGACGTGGCAGAAATCTTTTCTGCAGGTCAGGGCAGAGGAACGAGAGACAGAGGGACATGTTTTTATGATGGAAGAAACACTGCTTTCCAAAATCCATCTCAACATTCATTGAGCTTCAGATGTGAATGTTTTCAAATTCCTCTTTAGTAGTTTAAATCCATGTTAAAAAAGATCTGTGAGGGCACTCTGAGCCATAGGCAAACACCTTTACCTTGCTCACTGACCCAGTTGTAGCGAGGTGAAGAACAAATATCTACCTTTCACCAGAGACTTGTCTACACTTGCCTTACAGAGGCACAGGGGGAGAGAGAAAGGACCATGAGTGGCTGCTTTGGTTGCCTCTACTCTCTGACATGTCGTTTTTATTAGGCTGCTTGTGATTAAGGAACACTGATTACAGGATCCTGACTCTTGTCCATTTTGTGCGGAGCCAAGGGGAAGGATAATTTAATGTTGGTTTTGTAATTAATGCCTTCTTTGAAGGCTTAATTACATGCTAAAATAAGACGCCAATTATAAAATCAAGATCTAATCGGTTAGCTGTCTGTGAAAAACACCACAGCAAATCAAATACAGAACAGGGATGCAACTTTAAAGCCTCCTCTATGATCAATCTGTGTAAATTTTCAAAGAACTTCAATATTTCCAATAACAAAAAAAACCCCAAAGGTGTCCATCTTTTCCATGAAACTTTTTCCCACAACAACACAGTGTTTATAACCTCAAATGCTGTATAGCTAATAAACATACAGAGGAATTCAAGCTGTTTAGAGCAAACTTTTCGCCATTGGTCCGCCAAAATAGCAGAGCCAAAGATCAGCAACCCCCTGCTGTGTGAATACACTCACAGGACAATTCAAAAACAGACACAAACAAACAACTGCTTAAGATGCTTAATTTAGCTGATGTGTAAAAAAATCAGTCTACCTATGGTCACATGTTGCTGTGGTTCCTAAATTAACCTGCCCTCACTGATACTGTTGTTATCCTGGTTTAGTCACATTAGGGGTCTTCAACAAAAAAAATGGAAAACAGATCAAACATTTTCTCTTGGTATGTTTTTTATATAAAATTCAACCCCTATTTTTGTATACATATATAATATTTTTGTTACAATAATGGATTAATATGCAATGATAAATAGTTTTTGATTTCAAAAGACACTTCACAACCCCTCAATCAGTGTTGGAAGTGTTGAATATGAATATGCAAAACAGGCTCATAAAAGTAATCTTTGCAGACTCCTAGTGCCATACAGCGAACTCCAGAGAAATAAATCAGACTCCCAGTGTCCAGCTTTCTGCTGACTTGTTCTCACTGAGAAATATAATAATGTCCACATGGTCCAGTGCCAGTCTGGAGCATAACTGGGTCAGGTAGCCAGAAAACATTCGCTCAGACAGCACTGGCATTAAGTGATCTGCAGATATAGAGGGTAATTTCCCTGCATGGACTTTCTACCAGTCTTTACATCCAGTTATGGTGAAATAAAAGTAAAAAGGCTGTCAACAGCTGCATTTCCATGACATGTTTTTGCAAAATGAAAGCGCTATTACTGGAGTTTCGATAAAGTACAATTGCGCCTTGCCAGTGTTTCTGTTAGATTTGTGCACAACTTGAGTAAAATCTCATCCCATTAGATTCAGTTTGCAGAATGTAGAAGAAGGAAGGAGGACTGTATCCAGCGGTAACCATGGATATCTCAAACATTTTAAGAGCTGTACTGTCATTTTGAAGGGTGTTACCTTTGTTGCTGATGTCAACAGACGAAGGCAGAGGACGTTACAATACTGTTACGTCCATCTGGACGCTGCAATGATGACAACACTGATTCACTGGTCACTATCGGCCGTGACCAACTCACCAACTCAAAACAAGCACGAACAAAACGCCGAATGAAAATCATCATCTTTGGCTCACCTTCTCTATCACACACCTGCGCCGCTCCCTCCTGCTGCACTCTGACCCGCTCACAACCTTCCTGATGCCTTCACTGACCGTACCGATTGAGAGACGACAACTCTACCACTGAGCCACAGTCGCCCCCTGACTGTCAGAAACGCCAACATCTGTACTGAACATGTAACTAACAGCAAAGGTGTCACAATATGAACGCCAGAGTCCGTATGTGTGGCAGCGGACACGTACCAGGGACTTCTGGGAGAGTATCGTGGCCGAGGAGGTGAGGGAGGTCAGGTGACGTGTTTTTGTGAAAGATATCCATTGCAGTTTTGTAATAAACTACAATATCAAAACCACCTCATAGAAGTGTAAAAACTTTTTCGCAAAACTTGAGAAGTTTTTTAAAATTTTTGATGACACTCTATAGTCCATACCCATCTAATACGTAAGCAAAGATCAGTACTCAGGGTGAAGTTTTTGCCCAGTGATTCAGGTCCACGCCCAATGAGATTAGCCCTCAAGCAAGTGGCCCAGGTTCAAATCCAACCTGTGGCTTTGTTCTTGCATGTCACTCCCCACTCCAACCCTGTTTCCTGCTTCATCCACCGCCCTGTGCTCTGGAATTAAAGGCATAAAAAGCCCCCCAAAAACACAAGAAAAAAAACTTAAATTGGTAAAAGCAAATCATAAACTGTTTCTACACTTCTGACACATCCTGAAAGAAAAATACGCAATGTGTGTGAATAATAATGTTGAATGCTTTAGAACTATGTAATAGATGGGGAATATATAATCATTACCATTTCAGCTACTTTTATAGGACCAAGCAGCCGTTTTAGTTGCATGAAGATTTTGATCTGGTTTGCACTGAAACTGTGACACATTTGTAAAGATGAAGATTTAAATTTATGGTATGGACATTTAAAGACAGTGGAACAGATCTCACCTGTTGGGTGACAGAGGAGCATGCCTGCATCTCAAGTGTCAGTCTCTCAGTATGCTCGTAGAAACATGAAAAATCTGTGAAGAGACATAAAGATATTTATTCATCTGAGCTACTTCCAGACTCAAACCAACCCTAATTTCCAAAACTGGGGCTTCACCAATTTTAAGAGTTAACCATACAACAGAAGCACTGTAGCAATGTGGGGAGGGGGAGGGGGAGGGAAGATAAAATTTGCAGTGAAGAGAAAAGAAAGACAAAGAATGTGTTCAGAAGTAGCACCAAGGGACCTCAAAGCCTGTGGATACAATGCCCACTCACAAAGCAGCGACAACAGAACTCTGACACAAACACACACACATGCTAGAAATCTGAAAGTCTCTTTCCTCTGCCCCTCTATTTAAACACACTGACCCTCCAGCTGAAAGGTCAAAGCACTGCTGGCTCCCCTCAGTCTGTTAATAAGGGCCCAGGCGTTCACTTCAGGGTGAAAATTACACAAAGTGACAGAACGGCGCTCAAGTCATGCACAGAGTTGCAGGATTGTGAACTTGCAGAGATGCTGAAGGCTGAGGAAGAGATACGGATGTTGAATTAGACCTGAAAGGTTCTAAACCAGGGCTCTTTTCAGGGGGTACATAAAGCCTAATAACAGGGTTTTGAAATGTCCTTGAGTTTTTCTAATGGCTCCACTGAACAGAAGCCCATTCAAACACAACATATGGTCCACATCACCAATTACCAAGGTGTGTGTGGATAGAGAGAAGATGAAGAGACTGGTAGTGACAGAGGGAGCTGAACTATGGACAGATGAGGGCGGCGTTTCTGCCAATTTAGAGTAAGAAACCTCAGGTCAGACGGCCGATTTCAACCAACATGAGGCTCAAAGTGCCACTGGAAACTCTGTCTAAAACTATACGGCTGTATCCAACAAAGTGTTGAAAGCAGGGTAGTCGTCCATTATTAAAATAATGAATAGACTTCTTCAGAAATTTAGATTTTAAAACTTTCCCTAAATTTCCCTAATCTCACATAAAAGACAAATTCAACTCTCCAAAGTTCTCCATAAATACACCCAAACTGTAAGATTTTATAAAAAGGTAACAGATTTTTTTTTCATAATAAGTATCAAACATTCCTCATGGTTATCATCAAAACGTTTGATAACATCATCGGGATTATCTCTTTAGTTATGCAAAAAGTATAAAACATGGTTGAGAACTGCTTTAAAAAAAAAAAGCAGAAAGCAGAAACTGTTGGGGGGGTTTTCTTCGTCAGTATCCCAGAAAGCCAATTTATTGAGTGTTACCACAAGCCAAATTATTAAACTAAGGCTGAAAAGAACAGAGCAAGCCTCCAAACTGACCCTAATTAAATAGCAAACAACCATCTGTAATATAATTCCCATCTAACACAGATCACTCTGCAGGACAAAATTTAAGTCCAGATCCAAAGAACTCTCTTTAAAACTATCAGTATTGCAGAGACAGTGAGCTTAAAAATTCAAACTAATCCAGAAAAGAGGCTGACTAAAAATTTGAGTCACTGGTTTCACAATAATAAGCTCAGGCTAGAAGGAACTTCTCCCAAATACCAACCTTTCTGCAATTCTGAAAGCGTTCCCTTTGAGTCTGAGAAGGCACAAACAATCTACTGATTCAGTGGCAGAATCCTTTCCCCTAAGCCGCTATTTGCTTTAGCAGTGATGACACAAGTCGAGGAATTTGAGCAATGCCTGTGTATCGTAGACTCATTTCCTTTGAGGGAGAGCCATCTCAAGACAGACATGGCAGCAATGAAGCTGGGCTTATTTCTACATCTGCCAGTATCCCACACAAAGGTTTCCACAGACTCTTCCTCCTGTCTGACGGAAGCAGACAGAAAGAAAATGATTCTGGCAGAGTGAATTATTGTTTTGCTGTTTTCTTTTCTTTTTTTTTTTCCATTAGTGATGAAATGCTAACAGATGCTACTGGATGGACATTGTTTCTCATTTTTGTTGCTACTGGATGGACATTGATGGACATTGTTTCTCATTTTTGTTTTGTTTATTTTACATCACCCTTGCTTTGTCCTAATATATGACCCCAATGCATGCTACTACCCTTGTTCTTGCCCTGTACTGCTGCAATACCTGAATTTCCCCTCTGGGGATCAATAAAGGATTATCTTATCTTATCTTATCTTATCTTATCTTAAATTCAGTCTCTTAACATACAGTGAGCCTCTTCACTCAAAGCTTTCTTCACATTGCATTTTATGTTCACCAAATCACACTGCTATTCTTTGTCAAATATGATGTCCTTCCTCACTTCTTTGGTGAGCAAAATGCATTGCACTGAAGTTCTCCTGGTGTATCTGAAAGAAGTTTTATGTACTCTAAAACCCCCGAAAGGAATGGAAAAAAACATCTTTGGACACCATCCAACAAACACCCACTGCCCTCTCCATCCACACTGTTTTTAAGCTGTTTGAATCAATGCCTTGTATGCAAATGACTTCTGAAAGCCCCCCAGAGTTTGAAGAAGGCTAGACCACTTCTGAAAGGTAGGAGGAAAAAATGAGCTCGTATCAGACAATAAAGGGATGTCATCAAAGCAATGAAAGCAGGAGCGAATGAAAGGAAGTGGAAAAATCAATGACAAGCCCACAAGAAGCTATTGTGATGTGGACTTAACAAATTCAATAATGACAGGATGAGGTATTTGGAGTTAAAAGAGATGAATGAACTTCTGAATCAGTTCAGTCCACAGATTTAATCCCATTCCAAGCTGTAACAGTCACCTGACTGAGCCTACCTTTCTAGACTCTTTTAATGCTTTGACTAAAGTCTTAAGGGAGAGAAAAATCAAATGAATATCCACACGCAAAGACAAGGGTGCTTCCACAAACATACACACACCACTTCATTCTTTTGTGAGATGATCAGCCTCAAAGTCATGAAGAAACACCAACAAGGTAGAGATCAGGTCAAGTCGGCAGAAACAGGAGATCAATGATGCCCTTCTACTGGAAACAGCAAAGTTTATTGGTTGTCTAACCAGAATGAATAAAACACTTGATCTGTAATCTGCCAGTCTCTGACATACAACTGGGACAGACTTGCAGACTTATTGTGGATCCTGTGTGCTGAGGCAGCCTGCAACTACCCTCACTGTCAGGAGATGGACACATGAGGCTGGTGAAGCTCTGGAGGACTGCTTTGAATTCACAAATTGGAGTGCACTGCTGAAAACAGATGAGAGCAGCATGGACATCAAAAGACTTTATTTCATGTTTTTTTATGTCTATTTTATGTGATTATTATAATTTAATCTGCCAGACACCTGAATTTCCCTTCAGGGATTAATAAAGTACATTCTATTCTATTCTATTCTATTCAATTCTATTCTATGATAATGTGATAATGAGTAGGCAGAAATGAGGAGATCATGGAGAACTTTTTGGAAACAGGTCCTTACAGAAATCCAGAGATTGAAAATGTCGACAGATGGCGTCTCAGTGCCTCTAAAGTTTATACTTCTGAATCAACTCTATGATGTCATGGCCAACGAGGTCATGAGTCCTAGGTACTTCTGCATCGATGTGTCTTTGTCGCGCTTCAATACCCCTCACAGGGCGGTGGGTGTGTATTGTTTTGATGCACAGTTACAATTTGGAAGAGGTGTCCGTCACATGAGGTGTGTGTGTCTTGGGTCTTTACAGGAGATGAACTTTTTGTTACTTTTTATTTTTTTATCTTTTATAAAGTTATTTTTTGGGCTCTGCTTTTTTGTATTAGAATAAAATAATATCAACAATAAAGTCTTGTCTTTTTTAAGATTTATGAAACAACAAAAACTTTGATCCGAGGTCTTGGTACCATTGTTGTAGCACTCTGCAATGAACTGTGGAAGCCTGAACAACATGCATGTATTTCCTTGTGGACTGTGATTAAAAAGGCAACACTGCCTGATCACCAAGGACTTTTTGATGGTCACTAGAGGACTGAGGAGAATCCATCAAGGGAATTGTCTTTCATTTGTATTTCTTTTCTTCAGAGAAATGACAAATAGGCAACAAAGCCGACCACAGCAGCAAGACAGCATCCTTGCAGCTGGTTCTGTGTGCCTTCGCACCGTCACTGTTTGTGTTCCCAGGAGAGGTGGACAAAGCGCTTCCAGGTCACTCTCTGGCTTTCCTTCATATTACCAAAGGTCAAACTGCAGGAACACAATGCTGACCTCTCATGCCAAAAGCTACTCATTGAACAAGAAGTTGGGGAAGAAGATAAGGGGATTAGGAAGAGAAACAGAAGGGGGAAACAACCCTCTCGTTAAGGGTCTTAAATAAATATAATGATACATAAACTCGACTATTTTGTTTCTTATCTTTCTCTAGGATTGATGTTCTGGTTAAAATCCAGATGATGACATGTTGATGATATTGCTTTTAAGTGAGCTCATTAGCACTGGCCTGCTGTTGCATTCACTCAAACAGGACCAAAGATGTCATTTGGTGGAATTTCATAGGGAGTGGGGGGGTGACTTTGTTCAGCCTGAAAAACAAACAGTGAACACACTTTGGACAGTACGTATGAATAAAAGTGTTATTTTAAGCCCAGAATGTTTAAGCCTTCCATGCATTGTAATCTATATCTTAGGTTACGTACAAAAGACATGACCATGGCAGGGATGGGTTTCCTTTGTGGGGTAACAACATCTGGATCTTGTAATACATGCCTCCGGAGTTCCTGACAGTCCCTTGCTCACAATTGTGCAACAACCCCCTCTCTGTCCATCCACAACACTCCCTTCCCCTCTACTTTGTCTCCTCCCTCTCGTTTCTCCATCCTTTACTCTCCTCGAACAAGGCCATGTGAAAACTGCCAATTACCAGAAACATCAGGGTTGGATGTGAACTTGGAATGTGTAAAACACAGAAACTCCTAACAAGGCCTGTACTGAAATGTGATTGAATGCGTCAGCAGGCCATAAAACGGCCCCCTCAAGATCAATGTCATTTTCAAAGTTTATGTGGAGGACTTTCCGGACTGGGGAGGGACTAAGGTTGGGAGGAGGGCAGTGGAAGCATTATGTACCACCAAAAGAACTCTTTTTCATCCAGCAAGCAAAGAGCAAGCAAGGTCTTCCAGCTGCCTTCCATCATTAGCTGTAATGGACAAGAGGAAAGAAAATGGGGAGCAAAGAAAAAAAGGCTTCAACACCTGCAGCAGGGTGCCAGCAAACATTCCTTGGTCCTCTGGCCGTTTCGTGATGCGCTCTATAAATCCTTGTGATTAGCTACAGTAGCAAGCCTAAGTGTGTTTTAAATCAAAACCCCAAAGGGGAGGCTGTCACCATTTTCCATCCTCAGAGGTTGAATTTAGACCAAAGGAAATCCAAATCTATGTCTGGTAACAGAGTTTCATTGAAATGTAGGCAAACAATAACACAATATAGATGGGAAACATTACACAACAACACATCTTAAGTGAGTGTGTGTGTGTGTGTGGGGGGGGGGGGGGCGTTGTTTGTGAAAAAAACTATGGAATAACTATCTATAAATAAAAAATAAATAAATAAATAAATAATAATAATAATAATAATAATAATAATAATAATAATAATAATAATAATAATAATAATAATAATAATAACAATAATAATAACACTTTGAAGTTTAGATCAGTAACCTAAAACTTATGAGAAATTGTTTGAAGCTATTAACACAGATTTTGTGGAAATTATTTTGTACAAGGATGAAGATTAAATTACAACCCCAATTCCAATGAAGTTGGGATGTTGGGCAAAAACAACAAGGTTCATCAATTTGAACAATAAATATTTAGTCTTTGTCATGTATTCAATTAAATATATAGTAAACAGGATTTGCAAATCACTGTATTCTGTTTTATTTATGTTTTACATAACGTCCCAACTTCATTGAAATTGGGGTTGTATGTGCAGTAAGAAGTTCAGAGTGGGGGGTTGCGCAGTTCCTGATATTATTATTATTATCATTGTTATTATTATTATTATTATTAAAGCAAAATTTGAAAGATGTAGAATTTTTTCTTTTTTAAGATTTCTTTTTTTGTATAAACCTAGTTCTGAATCCTCTCTAAATGGGTCAAAATGGGTGTGGTCAGTATTTTTGGTGTGGTCCCTCAGGAATTTAAGGTATTGAACTATAATCTCTCTTTCTTTCTCTCAAAGAGTATAAAAGATACATTTTGTACAGCAAAGGGCTTACTGAGTGTAAATTATAGTGAAAATTACCTTGTTTTTTTTCCAGCCACCTAAAAGGAGCTCTGACATGCACAGAAGAAAATACATCTATGATAAGAGATAAAGAACAGAGTAATGCAGGCCATATATTGCCATCAATGTTAACTGACTGCCAGCCTTGGACCAAACTTCTCTCACCAAAGTTCGAGCACGCTTTAGTTATGTTAGACAGACAGATAAAAAAAGCCTAATCATATAAATCTGCAGAATGATGCTCCTGTGAAACAATGACTAGCGGATGCAGTGGCTCTGTTGAAGGAGGCGTGAATGTTACAGCAGAAGTGTTGAAGGTTTATTAACTTTTTACCTGCAACACTTGTGCTGTAAGAAATAAACAGGTAGTGCTCTCGGACCTCCACTTCTCCACCAAGCAACTCCAACTCCAGACTATTTGTGTGCATTTTCCAGTCATTGACCATATATGGTCAGTGCAAAGCACCTTATGAGTGAAAATGCAGATAAATGAGGTGGCAGATTGAAATAGGTTGACAGAGAAAAAGACTGGTGCTCCAGTATGAAGTAGAGGTCATAGAGCTGTTATAAGCCATTTTTTACAGCAGGATGGTTAAAAATAACTTTTAAAAAAAAGTAATGTCGCGCTGCTGCAGCACTGACATTTCCTCTAACAATCCATCATTTTGCTTTTCTAGTTCACAAAAATACATTGTTAAGCTTTTACAAATGTTACTGCTAAAGAAAAAACTCCTTTTTTACAGTTTTTATTGGGAAATGGGTGGAAGACAAAACAATGCAAGAGAGGAAGAAACAAAAGGAAATCAGAGTCAGACATAAGAGAAGGACTAAAAAAGAGGATGAAAGGAGTAAAAAAGATAAAGAGTAGACAGGGTGAGGAACAGGGCTATGCAGTAATGCATGGCTTGGCTTAAATTAGCTCAAGTCACAATAAGATATTCATGAAACTAAAATAACAAGATATGGATTAGGCTAACCTTCTCCACAGCCTCCTCCTTCTATTTCTCCGTCACTCCATCTACCTCAGATAAAAACAACAGACCCTCCAGGGTCAGAGGCTCTGGGCCAGGTCCAAGATAGTTTTCTGTTTTCCTCCCTCCCTTCACCCTGGTGAACCCCTTTCTGGACTATGTCAGTCTAATGAACAGTCTTTTAATTGTTTTACAGCATGAAGGCATATGGAACCCTGGGACGGCTAACAGCATGCAGGAGGGGACGAGCGAGGGCAGCTAAGTTTAAGTACCCCTGACAGTGTGGCATTCTCAAAATATGTCTTAAATCACACAATCACTTACTGAAATAAAGTTTCAGACACTTGTGTAAATATTTTAGAGGTAGATCTTTACCTGCATTATATTGCTTATAAATCATGCAAATTCATGTGCTTGTAAAAACGTTTGATTTGACAGGGCCTGACAGTGACACCTGTAGAACTGTTGCTGCAGGTCCATCCATCAGCTACTTGGACCACTTTTTCCATCTGGGGTTGCAGGGGACTGTTGCTTATCTGAGCAGTCTTTGGGAAAGAGGCAGGGTTGAGGTTGCAAAATTCCAGGAATTTTCAAGATGGAAACTTTTGATGTGTATTTTCTGGAATTTCTGCTAACTGCATTTTTGGTCATGTAAATAAATATATGGATGGAGGATATGCTTTTCTCCTGATTCAATCCTTTTACAATTTTTGGGGTGCCAATTCAACTTGAGTTGTGATTGTTCGATATTGGCAATTTTTGTGATTTTACTTCCCTTATTTAACACCAGCCCATTTATAGTTGAATGATGATGATGTCTACAGACGATATCAGGAGCCATATTTCCCCCCAAAAAATGAACATCAAATGTGAGTCAGTTATTAAAACGTATTCAGGTGATCTGACATCACGTTACTGGATGGACATAGAAAAACACTTCACCCTCTGTGGGGGAAAAGTGGTTAATGAAGGATTTAAATTTGGAAAAAAAACAAACTTTTTCTTTTTTTTTTTACAAAAAAATTGATTTTAAATCGTAAAATAAAAAATCCTGATACTTATGTGCAACAATTCATTCTCCCACTCCCAATTAATATTAAACATTTTGTTTTATTCTAAGCAGACGTGCATGCAAACATGTTATACTTTTAAACAAGTTGTTAAGAAAAAAATACCTAACTTGTCAGGACAAAAATTCCCAGGAATTTAAAAGAATAATAATGATAAGTTGACGGAAACAAAACCCTGAAAATGTACTAAATCCCTCAGTTAAAATTCCAATGGAAATTTTTCTTTTTTTTTTTTTTATTTATTTCGGTCACGTCAGCACACATATACAACATCACACATTGTCAATAGTTGATCAAATTGTATGTGTCCGAAAGGGAAGACGGGAGAAGCAGAGCTTATCTAGTCCGTCCCCATTTTCTCAATATTTAGTCTTTTCCACATATCATCAGATTATTATAAATTTGTATTCCCATTTACAGAAGTATGACATAATTCCTGACTGTCTTTTAGTGTCCGTATTTGACCTTTTATGACCAGTCCTTTGTTCCACATCAGGGTACATCATGGGCAGTTTGCTGACTTATCATTAAGCTTATATATTCATGCACACACATTTACAATCACCACATAACCTGACAAAAATGTTTTAGGAGTGTGGGAAGGGGACAGAGAGCCAAAGAGCAACCTTACATGTCAGGGAGAACACGCTTAACTCCACAAAAAAGGCTCCTGCACTGACAAAAATTCAAACCAGAAACCTTATTGTTGTGTGTAACCACTGCAGTCACATTCACTTTATATTTATGCATGTAGATGCAGATAAGCATAAGTTTAGATATATAGATACACACACTAGCACACACGTATGAGGAAAAAAAGATCAGCTGTGTTGAGTGATGAAACAGAGCCTGCTGGAAATCAGCGGCAAATGTTGAGAGGCCCTGAGACCCAGTGTTGAGTTACATATTCCATGTGCCCGGCGTTGCTCAAATTGGCTCCGACTGCTTCCTCATGGGGCAAGCCCTTTCAGCCATTCAACACAAATGGGCTGACTCCAGAGCACCTTCACTACATCAGCTCTTTAATCTGAGAAACAGGACGGCAGCAGGATGCAGGGACGGATTTGGAAAGCAGAACAGCTTAAGCGCTTTCTTCTCTTCCCCCTTCTTATGACTCACTCATATCTTACAGGAACTGAACTCCTCCAATAGCATTTACAGCTCCTTCACATGGAAATCAAAAAGGAAGGTAACAAAGTCCATCTGCACTGTTCACAGTGGCTACAACTCATTAAATCATCTATCCACCCAATTTTCATCAATTCCTGTCGAGGCCAAACAAGACTGACAATGAGACAAATACATGAAACAACACATCCTGTGGCAGAAGTGTTCCAACTGTTTTCAAAGAGAACTGTATTAAACTTGACTGAGAGGAGAGTAACATGACAAAGCTCTATCTGTGAACTATTTCTTTTAATGATTTCTGTAAAAATCGAAGTGGCTCAAACCTCCTTGATCCATCATCACAGACTGATGAAGTCAAAGCTCACCTGTCCCTCAGGTGTCTCACCTGTCCCTCATGTGTCTCACCTGTCCCTCGGGTGTCTCATCTGTCCCTCGGGTGTCTCACCTGTCCCTCGGGTGTCTCATCTGTCCCTAAGGTGTCTCATCTGTCCCTAAGGTGTCTCACCTGTCCCTCAGGTGTCTCACCTGTCCCTCGGGTGTCTCACCTGTCCCTCGGGTGTCTCATCTGTCCCTAAGGTGTCTCATCTGTCCCTAAGGTGTCTCACCTGTCCCTCGGGTGTCTCGTCTGTCCCTCAGGCGTCTCACCTGTCCCTCAGGTGTCTCTTCATACCAGATGATCAGTGGTCAGTTTTCTGCAGTGTTACCTGCTGCGTAAACATCATCAAACTCTGCTTCTGACCAAGGAACATGTTCTCCATTAGGGGGCGACATGGAGGAAATATGTCAGCATGTTTTTACGACAAGATCAGGATCTGGATTTGATCAGGATCTGGATTTGATCAGGATTTGAATTTAATCAGGATCTGGATTTGATCAGGATCTGGATTTGATCAGGATCTGGATTTGATCTGGATCTGAATTTAATCAGGATCTGGATTTGATCAGGATCTGGATTTGATCAGGATCTGGATTTGATAAGGATCTGAGTTTGATCAGGATCTGAATTTAATCAGGATCTGGATTTGATCAGGATCTGGATTTGATCAGGATCTGAATTTAATCAGGATCTGAATTTAATCAGGATCTGGATTTGATCAGGATCTGGATTTGATCAGGATCTGGATTTGATCAGGATCTGAATTTAATCAGGATCTGAATTTAATCAGGATCCGGATTTGATCAGGATCTGGATTTGATCAGGATCTGGGTTTGATCAGGATTGTTTTTCATATTCAGACTACCTCGCCCTGCAAACAACATTTTCAGACCCAAATATTTCTGATCCTGCATTATGAACTATTTTTATGCACCAGTTTTTCTTTTCTGCTTCATTTCATAACTTTAATCTGGTCTTGTTTCCTCTGATGTGTTTTTTGAACTCTCACATTTTCACAGCCTGATAAATTCATTCATTTATAGACGTCAGCTGTCAGAGTTGTTGAGTTTCTGCAGAATGTACAGAGCTTTAGCTTAAGACAAGCTGACCAAGTGCAGTTCAGATGTAGTTTAGAGCGCCCAAGCACGGTTCAGCCTTAAAGTTCGGTTCGTTTGGCCAGTGTGACTGCAAGCATTCTGTGCTTGGACATGGTACACTTCCCTGGCTTTGGCACGCTTTGTACAGGTGTGCTTCAGCATGGTGCACTTCGTGCACGAGCACGCGCACGTGATCGCTGTGACCGCTCCTCTGGACAGTTATTCAAACAATAAGGGGGTGTTAGAGGGCTGTGTGGGACCAAAACAACTTAACATGAGCCAAAAAGTCTCTAAAGTTATAATCCTGTTCTTTGTGTCTCACTCTACTGACTCTGATCAGACCGCGCTGCATGTAAACGGAGGCTTCATGGTGACGTAGGCGGGCCGTGTGTGTGCCCAAAGTCTGGTTCATGTTGGAGTAGTGTGACCACTGGTCATACTGACCAGCTGAGGAGCAGTGCTTGGGGGGGACGTTTGGCGGGTGTGACCGCACCCTTAGTTTACGTCAGGATCAGGATCTGGATTCAATAAGGAATTTTTTTTATATTTAGACAACTCTGACCTGCAAACAAAATTTTTTGACCCAAATATTTCTGATCCTGCATTCAGAGCAATTTTTAGGCTCCATTTTTTGTCTTTTGTGCTCAGTCTACATGGATTTTAGAGAGATGTTACTAGATAGACTTTGGTTTGTTTGTGACCTTAACAGAAAAAGTAAATCTGTAAATACCTCAGAATACCACCCCATCCATGAATACTCACTGATAATATGAGGCTAAATACATCTTTCACACTGTGCATCCTAGAGAAACACTTATCATTATAGACTTTAGAACAGTACAGCAGGCCTTTTTCTCTTAACGCCGTATCAACATCACTTCTCTGGTAGCAAGGTTTCTACCACAATGTCACCCTTCTGCGGCCTCACCAGCCTGTCCATTTATTAAAACCTTAAGCGCCTCTTTACATAGCAAAATGAGCCAAATATGATTGGACAAGACCCCATAGCTCCAGGGTCAGGCCCCAGCAAGAAACATGTGTCTCTCGAAGCAGAGGCCTTGTTGCTCCCTCAGCCAGTCAACATTCTCCAGTTTGTGCAACAAATCCTAATGAGACTGCTCCCTGTGGGGGGAAGCAGGGCCTGTCTGAGGGGATTTGTCTGAAGAGCTAAACAACCAAGGGAAGATGTGAAGCAACCACTGGCGTTCACCCTCACACACACACACACACACACAGAAACTAAGGATGATTGAATAAGTGAAGCAAAACTGCTCTGTGAGCCGTGAGCTGGCTGGGCTTGAAAAAAAACTTCCTTTACAAAAGATCCACAATAAATTATCAGCCAGATATTACAGGACAATTATGGCTACAAAATAATGCCTGAAGCTAGCTTTTGAGTTCTCACCATATTAATGAAAGGTGTTATGCGAAAAGGTTGTAAAATAAAATCCACTTCCTCCAAAAAATACTGGGCACATATAGAAAAATCAAGCATCACAAAGTTTCAATCTGGGGCTGATATTACCACAAACCCAACACAAACCACAAGAGTTTACGGAGAGGAGACAGTGGGACAGGAATAGGTTGATGTTCAAAGACATTCCAACGATTCTAATCTATTGTTGGGGTCAGTCCACCTTAACCACATTCATCCATTTTCCCTTTCTGTGCCCCTTCCTTTTTGTAAAGGAGAACTGTGAGGGAAATTCTTTGTAGCAAAGCTCAGTTTTAAAGTCACATGGTCATATATTACAATGATACACTATGACAACTCTATTGACCACACTGCATTTCTCTCAGAGGGAGAGGGAATAAAATAGTGGCACTAATGCGCAACACCTGTTCCTTTTCAGCATCCGTCAGTATATCAAATATACAAACAGTGACAGCTGTGGTGCAGGCAGTGATATGGCAGGGCTCTGGGACTGCTTCATGCAGAAGAAAGCCAGACAGGAGTGTTTCCTTAGAGCACTTCTTTCCACACAGGGCCCTGTTCAGATCAGTAGATGAAAGCATTGTCAGGGGCCAGGACCTGTGATATTATGTCTATGTCTTTTCAGGGAGTCTGGATGATTTTTTTTTTTTTTTTAATCGAAAGTCAGCAAACCAAAAGGGAAGGGGCATATCAGGCTGCCTGAACTCAATTTAAGGTCCATAAAGACACTAAAGTAGGAGCTGATGTGATGGATGAGCTGCAAGATGCAATGACAGGAGTCAGGCCTCCATCTGAGTTAATTCAAGTCTGCCCAGCAGGATCATCTATGTGTGAGAGACGAAGTTCAGACACAACCAAAGAATCGATCCATCTCTTTGTTGATAAAGAATATTTCTGAATGATGTGAACTGAGCACTATGTATGCACCTGTATGTCTGAGAAAACAACCAAACCAATAACTGAAGAGGACAAACAGACCTTTACTCTACATGATACCAGCTCTTTAAAAAATAAAACAAGAGGGTGAAAAAGCATATATAATATGAATTACATTGGTCCAAGCACTGAGACTTTTGGAACTCCATAACTAACCCAGGGTCAATCTGACAGATACGATCTAAAGTGGGTCCTGAAATGCCAAGAAGATCCCCCAATCCATGACACTAAGATCATATGCAAAATAAGCCATATTAGTAGAGATGTCCTCACCTTATTTTCCAGTCTTTTAAACATATTAAAGTATATTAAATGACGAAACATTAAGGACCAGCCCAAAAGTAAGAAAATGCTTAGACAGCTGTCCAAATATAGCACAGCTCACACAGCTTCCTAACTAATTTCCTACCTTTGTCAAACTTCTAATTTTGAAATCCATACATGACCAAGAAGTCTAAAGGTGAGAAAGCAGACAAAATTAAGAACAATCTATAAAAAAAAGGAAAAAAAAAAAACCCAGCTAAACCAAGATAACAGTCTGCAGTCAAACTTTGTCAAATGGTATACAAATTGTGTGACATATTCTAGCAGAGTTATTGCCCCCATCCTTCAGTCCTGAGGTTAATGTCCAGGTTGAAATCCACTAAAAATAAGTAGGCATTAGATAATACATAAAAAGCATCTGTGAGCATGTAAAAATGCCCATTATTAACATATTATACATTCAAGCCAACAAAAAAGGCAAAACATGAGGAGGACAAACTGTGAGCCCTCGAGCATCTGATCAGCCTGTATGTACGTGCGCTCTCCTGCTGTGTAAAAATGTCTGCAGGTCAGAACAATCTGATTATGAAAAACAATCCTGATCAAATCCAGATCCTGATCAAATCCAGATCCTGATCCTGCCATCAAAACCTGCTGACATGTTTCCTCCATATCGCCCCCTAATGGAGAACATGTTCCTTGGTCAGAGGCAGAGTTTGATGATGTTTACACAGCAGGTAACACTGCAGAAAACTGACCACTGATCATCTGGAATGAAGAGACACCTGAGGGACAGGTGAGACACCTGAGGGACAGGTGAGACACCTGAGGGACAGGTGAAACACCTGAGGGACAGGTGAAACACCTGAGGGACAGGTGAGACACCCAAGGGACAGGTGAGACACCTGTAAAGTGGATGACTTGAGCCAAAAGTATCCAACATTACATTAAAAATGATATTTCAGGGTAAATAAATGAATGGAAGTATTGGTTTGTTTTCATTGTTTTCTTAAGTGTGGTGGTAATTAAGAAGTCACCAAAAATGAGATGTGAGAACAAGCATTGCTAAGAGTTTCTATAATGAACAGATCATCAAATCTATTTTAACAAGCTCTACGACTTTCATCTTACTCTTCACAGTCAGCATTTTCAAATTTGACAAGTAAAAGCACAAAACTGTATAAACTCTGTCACAAGACTTATGGTTGTGCTCATGTTGAGTCTTACAGAAAGGTCCAACATTTATCGCCTCTGTTTTTTCAAATCCTCACAATAAAATAACTTCTCTCCTCTAAACTAACCTACTTACAGAACATTTTCACCCATGAATACAAAGTTTTATATGCAGGGAAATCAAGACATACTTTCAGCACCAAAACCAATTTAGACCAGCTCATTAGAGTTCAGATCAAAATTCTGATTTTTTTTTCCTCTGAGGCAATTGAGATGAATGATAAATGGCAAACAGAATGACCTTGTACAGCAACTTTCAGGTCTTTGATTGCTCAGAGCTCTTTTGACTGAACAGCATTCACACACATTCACAGACTAAAAGCAGAGGCTTACCAGGTTTAATCTTATCTCCATCCACTCAGCCACACAAGCAATCTGAGGTTCAGGATCGTGCCCAAAGCCATATCACTTATATTTCTGACAATGAAAAGAGCCACGGAAAACACCCAAATTCAGATAACACAACAGAAACTCATGATGAAAGTGAGAGTTTTGTTTACTGTGGCTGGTGAAATCCAAAAATACAACAGATAAGTTTTCCCAAAGATAATGTGATTTACTGAGAGGTGCACTTAAATCAAGCCTACAAAAGCAAATGATCACATTATCATTACAATACAATACAAACCCCTGGATTCAGGTTTGTGCATGCTGTTACATGATGGCACAAAGATATCATAGAGACTGCTTCTAGAAACAGAAAGACCGGCTCAGAAAAAAGGAAATTCTTGCCAAAATGAAGACGGTCTGCAGATTGTCCAAAGATGACAGGGAAGGTCAGCTGCCTGGGCCAGCTGTGCATGAGTTTTTAAAGGCCAGGATGGATGGAGTCATAGAAAGGAAAGTGTGACAGAGAGAGGAGACACCTCTAACCCGGCCAAGGACACAATAAGAATTCACAAAGAGTCAGAAGTTACTGAATAAAGCACTTCATCACAAAAAAAAAAAAAAGATTCTGTAGCTGCACACATTTATCTGGGAATCAGTGGGTGAGCCTTGGCTCTATTCTTGATTGTATTTTCTCCAAATTGCATAAACTGAACCGAGATAACAGCTGTGGGAACTGGCTCTGTTTTACAGATTAGAGAGAAGCTACAGAAAAAAAATGCTAATGGTGCTACAGCTTCTGGATTCTTTCCTGGGAAAACAACAGAGCTAATTTTGTCCCCATGAATTTTTCTTTCAGACTCATTGAAAAACACTTGGTGCTGAAAATGCAGGACATGAATCAAAAAGATAATCATTTTTCAAGATTTAAGAATGAAGTTTTAAAATGTCATGGAATTTTTTTTAAATGACAAAAAAATGTAGAATTATTTTTAGTTTAAGTTTTTGTTAAGTCCCACACACTTGCAAAAAAAAGCCTCTCTATGAATTAAAAAAAAATCTAATCTAAGCCATAAAAATGATATATAATATATTTAAAGGCATTATCATGGTCTTTTCTCTTTCCTTTTAAAGATGCGGCTGAATTGTGTTGAGTGAAAGTCAACAAACACTTCTTCTATTCACTCAGGAGAGCCTGTGACGGTTGGTGGTAATGCTCAGCGGGACAATGCCGCCCCCTGCTGTTCTTTTTCAGATACTAATGAACTGTGAGCTGTTAGAAAAAAAGAAAGCTTCAGGAATAAAAAAAAAAATAACACCAAAAATTAAGGAAACACGTTAGAGAAAAAATCACGTTTGTAAAGAGCATCTGTGTTGGTAGAGCTGCATGTAGGTGGATAATGTGTCTGAGATTAGGGTCTGGCTTTGAGAGAAGATGTTTTCAGATGCTTACTGTAATTTCTTCAGATGAGCTCTGTGTTTGTGTTTCCTTGTTTCTGACAGCAATGTGCCGGCCTCACCATGCAGCGTCCAGGAAACTGTGATAAAAAAGAAATCAGAATCACAAACTGAGCAGATGACATATGGCTATATCACTGCTGTCCACGAGGCTCTTCACAGTTTAAAAAATAAATTACAGAAAGGCCACCAGACAAAGTAGGTTTGGACCCGTGACCTTCTTGCCACAAAATAAGCTCTTCTATTATATAAATATATTGATATAGTATAATAATATAATAATATTACATAATAAAAAATCCTTCAATATGTACTCTTCATTCAGTGAAATTTTGAAGATACTTGACTGTCCATTTGCTTTTTTATACATTTTTTAAAAAATGTAAAAGCATTATAGACACCTGTGTGTTTATATATATATATATAAATGGGTCATTTCAGGTAGATTTTGAGTATAAATAAAAAAGGACAAATTGTATTGATTTTGATTTTTGTATGTTAGCTGCTGTTCAGTTTACAAATGCAATACATTGACACAAAAACAAGTCAAAGCAAAAGAAGTATCAAGTTTTAACAGTTAGAGTGTAACCACCTCGTCACCATGCTGTTTTAACTCCAATTACTTTCTTACATCTCACCAACAACCTAAAGCCTTCTTTAACATTTTTGACTTCAGCACAGTTATTTGGCTTAAGCTGCTGGTCACGTTCAAGTGCTGCTAAGAAGCTAAATGAGGAGGATTAGTTAGAACACTATTAAATCTAACTAATGGCACAGAGCATATGATCATAATACATGTTTTTTTTTTCCTTCAATAAAAGTCTAAGGCTAATCTTGCTGGCTTTTGATGCAAACGTGTGTGATGGTGATTTTTATCAGTGTACTAATGGGTCAGTTTTCACCTAAATGAAGTCATGGGAATGTTATGGTTGTAAGCAGCTCTAGTGGGCGAGTAACTGGATGTCAGTAAAGACATTGAGCAACTTGTTTCCAAAGGACTGACCTGAACTAAACTGTGATTTCAAGCAGCAAAGATTTTCATGAACAAGACAGCCAACCTCAGAAGAGGAGCGGATGAGTGGTTTCAAACTTTCACACTGAATCACAACATTTCCAAGGTGCCCATAAGATGTTTCAGACAGCGTAGCCAGCTAATATTAAAACTCTTTGAAATGTTTCATGGTCACTGTGCAGTTATACACAGGAAATAAATTAAATCAACAACATGTTCTCAGGTGAATCCGGTTCACAGACTTAACTTCTGAACGCTAGTCCAGTCTGGTCCACCTTCCAGTGTGTTTTCATTATAGCTTCGGCCTGAACGTAAAGCCATATCACACTATCAGCCGGGGCTAGCGATAACCTTTGATACCTCCTTCAGCTCGACTATTCTTACCTGAAAAAAACTCCACAGACAGACACACGGTTTCGCCCCCAGAGTGCTTCAAACTTTGTAATCTGTTTGACTATCCCACAGAAACAAAGTAAGGCTGATGTGTGCACTATCCATGCTAGCTAAGTTCGTGTTAGCTGACTGTTAGCCACTGCCAGCTAACACCGCCGATCAAACAGCTGGTTTGTGCACCGACAGATAGCGGTTTCTCTTAGTCACATAGTCCACACTCACATGGGTGCCCATCGGGCATGAAAGCAGAGACACCAGTCGGCGATACAAAAAGCGTCCCTGGTCCGTGACTTGTCTGTTGTCCTAGGTGCCGATGTGTCCACTCTCCTCACCAGGCATCAAACCATGTTTGGTGAGCAGCTGCGCACTGATGCTGCGTCTTGATCCACAGATCAGACGCGGAGGAAGAACCTGTCCAAAAGTACGACACCACACTAAGGAATACGAAAAGTGATGAAAAGTTGTCTAACAAGAAAAATTTATGTCGGCACGTTTGGAAGCGCACATGAGCTACACGAAACTGTAAAATAATTTACGAAATGAAACCTGTTGAGTAAAATTCTCTGAAAATGTGTCATAAATACCGTTAGAAAGCCAGCTGCAATAAACAATAACTGATCATCTTTAGACCGCAATTATTTAGGCCAATGTTGAAGTAAACTAAAATATATAAACTAACTTACATGTGATTAAGTCAGCAACAGTGTTTTTTTGTGTAATTTCTGAAAAGATCTTGATACAGTGGCCCTGAAGTGCAAAATATGACAAAAGAAATAAAGAAAACACATACAGAAAATGAAAAAACAAAGAACTTTTTTATTTTTATTTTCCTTTGTGTTTGTTTTCTTTTTTTCTTTTTGTTTTTCCATTTTCTCTATTTTTTGTTGTTTTGTGTCTTTTGTTTTTGTTTCCTGTTTCCTTGTTTTGATTATTGCATTGCATATACAATATGATTAAATTTTATTAGAAAAACTGATAAACTGGTTAACGCACTTAATACCAATGTAATGATTTAACTTCAGGATAACCATCATTTCATAATCATTTCCCCCCTTTTCCCCTTTTTTCCTGACAAAATATTATATTTTTCCAATAATTGGTTGTTTAGGTTGTGTGACTAGTACTTCATGTTAGGGTTACATGCTGGGTTAGTGCCCACTGCTGATCAGATTTCAGGAAATCCATCAACCCAACAAACCTGCGCAGCAATGAGCACTGAACTGACAGGTAATAAGGTCATCTTAAAAAAAACAGCTTGGAAATAAGTCTGTTTTTCTTGATGATGGCATGTGATGTGTTGGGGTGAGACTCTGAAATTAATATCAACCACATGTGACTGAATGGATTTGCAGCAGAATAATGACAGCTCACCAAGTGATGAGTTCTTTTTTTTTAATGTCTTCATAATCACAGCTGTGTTGCAGTAATAAATTGTATATTGTAAGCTACATTGATGCTTTCTTCAAAATAAATATTGCTTATATAAATATAAGCAATATTTATCCAAATTTTCCTTGACCTAACCAAAAAGTTGGGGTAGCAGAATGTATTTAAATAGTGGTGATTAAAACTTGTTTCATACCACTGGCAACAGTAGTTGACACATTTTTTTTGTAACTTCTGGAATCTTTTGAAGTGTTAGTTTGACTTTGGAAAGCTAATTTAAGTTCTATAATAATGATAATAATAATAATAATAATAATAATAATAATAATAATAATAATAATAATAATAATAATAATAAATCACATATTATGTACTAGGGAGGTTTAAAAATGAAATACATTGACTTATTTTGCAGGGGGGGGGGGGGGGGGGGCTCGGGATTTAACAGGCTAAGTGAGTGAAGAAAAATAAGTTGCTTAAAATAGGCAAATACTGTGACATTTGTGGTGCATTCACTTAAAAGAAATTAAAAACTGACTTTATTTAAATTTATTATGTGAGCAAGTTCCATATTAATGTACAAAGTTAGTTGAAAGCATTAATTTTAAGTTCAGCCTAGTTGACCCTAAAATTGTTGTTACCTGACACTTACCTGATACATTTATTTGGAACCAGCTGACATAATATTTAAATAAAGTCAATTTTTTGAGTTGCAGTATAAATTTGGTACAGTTTGGGCAGGGTATGTGATTTGAGGTAAACCCTCCCACAAAGTAAGTTTCTTTAACAAGGGTCAATGGTTGTCACAATGGTGGTTTTGGATTTTTTGTCTATGTGTTGTTCGGGTTTCTTATTCAGGCTTGAATGACAGGGTCCCCTGATGAATTATCAGACTCAAAACTAAACCCCATGGAGTAACTACTGCTACTGCTTCATTATGGATAATTCTTCATGCAGCAAGAATAACTCTCGCGAGAGTGTCATAAATTCAGGGTGGTTACCTCTAAAGAACCCTTATGCGCTAATAGCAGCAGAGTCCCAAGTGTAAGGAGGGAGCCGTGGTCACATTAAAAACTGCATCGCCTTGTGGTAATAACTGTATAGATCAGTAAGCCACTAGCTCCCCCTCCCTTTTGTGTCAGGGACTTGTAGTTTTTAGTATAAAGAACACCGCCGCGTAGTAGAGGCTGTGGTGAGAGTTAAACTACAGTTCCCTTAAAGCTACTCGGAGGTGTTAGTTGTCAATATGGCTGTTGTCAGACAGACAAAGCGGAGAGGCAAATAATTCGCCTCTGATTAGAAATCCTTGGAAAGGGTCGGACAGGGCACTGGATTCAAACTGCTGTACAGTAGAAGACACAGCGGCTCTTTGTTCGAGTTTTAAAGTTAAATGGTTAAGTGGACCATTTTAACCGAGGTAAGACATGTACTTGTCTATTTTCAATACTTACAGTGATGTTATTAATATCAAATGTACGCTAGCCCGAGACAGACAGACAGCGGCTAATGTCGGCTAGTACCAGCGTTGGCATGGCTAGCATGTCATGCTAATCATTACACAAGCCTGGTGCTGTTCAAACTGCCAGTGTCAGCCTGCAAGCCGTCCTCTGTGATGCCAACGAAGAGTTACCAGCACAAATGCTGCTGTATGAAAATGAAAGAAGTGTCTCTGGAGATTGTTAGAGATTGGCACGCTGACATTTTAGATGAGATTCTGCACTGTCCGCCTGCTGCCACAGAAACAACTGCTAACGTTAGCTTTTGGGCAAAGGGCGTGAGAGCTGGCATCATAAGTATCTTACCCGCAGCCTTGAAAAGAGCATGAATTTATGCTCCTATCGCAGGCCCCGCAGTTAACCAAACGACAAGGCGGAGATGAAACAGATACCACACACTCTGGACAGTGTCAGAAAACTGCACTGCCCAGAAGATGATTTAAGTTTGCACTTGGGGCATGTTGTTGAATGCATGTTGTAAATAGATTTCAGTACAGCGTCCTTATCTCAAAGAGAGCCTGTCTGATTTATCAGATGCTGTTTCCTTCCTTTTCACTTACATGAGTTTTTGAACAGATTATAGAGTCATGCTAAATCTGTCAGGGATGTGATAAAAATCAAGTTTGTTCCCTTTGCTCTCAGACACACGTCCACTCTCTATCCACTTGTAAATCTGTGTAGGGCATTGGTTTGTTTTACCTGAATATTTGCTCTTCTGATCAGTTTGTTTCAACCAGTTAAACCACCTTGAGCAAAAGTTAAAAGTTAACTCCACAAATACTGAGACCAGGACAGAAGAAGGGCTCACTTCTAATGCACAAAGTTGTGCAGCAGCACACAGTGAACCTCTGAAAGAGAGACCATTGAAGCCAGTTTGTAAACAGTGATATTCTATGACAAGCCAACTGCAGTTAAATCCTGTTTAGTTAAAATCACAGGAATGTGGTAATGGTTTACAGCATTAGTAACCGTCCTGAAGAAACTAGTTAATGTTCACCAACCCTAACTTCTAAACTACTGGGCGCAGAAAGCAGTCTCCATTCAATGTGACTTTTCCTGGTTTGTGTCTGAAAGGTCAGCATCTTTCTTTTCTTTTTGTTACACCCCTTTAGATTCACAGTCTTGCTATTTTTCCTGCACTGTAACTTTAAATAGCACTGAACACTTCTGGCTTGTGGGTAACATAGAATAACACAAAGGCAGAAAAATGCCAGCGACCCCTTTTAAAGCATTTATCATATCGGCATAGGTCAGCTGGCATGGAAGATGGAAACGCTGCCGCAGTCTGATTCCACTTGCATTGATTTTGAGCACAGCAAATTGCTTATGAAAAACATACAGCGTGGGTGGCGTGCAGAGCCGCGGATATATTGTAGCTCCTAAAGAACGGCAGTCAGAATGTTAAGATAGCATCAGCTGTCAAGGTGACTCTGGCACTCTGCGTGTGTTGCCTGCTGGTTCCCAAAAATAGCTGATTTTTATGCCCTGCCCCTCCCTCCCTTTTTCTTTCACACTTCCATCTCTTGCTCTTGTCTTCCTTTTCTTATCTGCTGCCTCTTCATTTGCCTTTAGCAGTTTTTCTTCTTTTCCAGCCCTCTGTTGCAACTTTATGCTTTTATTTCTTCCCCCACCACCTCCCTCTTTCCTTCCAATCAGTCTAATTTCCCTCCCCATCTGTAGCTGCATTCCTTTTCTCTCTTTTCCTTCTTAATCCTCTCATTTCCTCCCTACCTCAGCCATCCCATCATCTGTCTTCTTTCTCTTTTCCCCCCGTGCCTAACCTTTTCTCCATCACTTTCTCTCCTTCCATTCCCCTCCTAGTGCTTGAGCAGTCACTTACTTGCCTTTCCTTAACTCCCCCCACAGAATTTCCTGTTTCCTTTTCCTTGATTTTCTCTTCCTCCACACTCACTGCCTGTCTGTCTCTTTCTCATCCAGCAGCAGTATGTCTGAATTCAGCGAGGAGCCGCGCTTCACTATTGAGCAGATAGATCTACTGCAGCGGCTGCGTCGCACTGGTATGACCAAGCAGGAGATCCTGCATGCACTTGACACTCTGGACCGGCTGGACCGGGAGCACGGTGACAAGTTTGGCCGCCGAACCTCTTCTTCTTCATCCTCCTCGTCCTCCTATGGAGTTGGGGGGGCAACCACCAACAACAACAACAACTCTGCCTCTAATTCTACTACATCATTCAACAATAACAACACTGCCTCGGCAACCACCACCTCTTCCATATCATGCAACGGCAACACCAGTGTTGAGGGCAACACTGGTGATAACTCTGCAGCTGCTGCCTCTTCCACAACCTCCAAAATCTCCACAGCCACACAGACACAGTTTGGGAGCGGAGGGGGACTCTCTTCTTCACCTAACAGCTATGACACCTCCCCTCCTCCTGGGCCGCCACCACCCTCCGCCATCCTGCCCTCACCCGTCTCGCTGGTGGCGTTGTCACAGAACGGCCGGGATAGCCTCGCTGCCACACCCAACGGGAAGCTCTCTCCTCCGAGGTACCCAGTGAACAGTGCAGCTGCTGCTCGGGCATTTGGGTTCGAGGCCACAGAAGAGGACCTTGACATTGATGATAAAGTTGAGGAGCTGATGAGGTGAGTAGTTGTGAGGGTGGAAAAGCAAACTGCAGAAATGTTTCACTTTAACTTACTTTTCCCACTTTAGGTTGGATCTAATGTAGATTTCTGACGTATTTGCCTGTTATGGTGAAAAAAGACTTCATCTTTTGAGATTATGGGTCTTATAGTAGTGATTTACGAGATTGTGCTTTTTTTGCTCGTCTATGAGGCTTCTTACACTAAAGTGTGATCTTGAGGACTTCTGCATGAAACCAGCACTGAAAAAGAGTAGTTTTAATAACTTCAAGGCTTTTATAAAATTTTTATGAAGCCCTTTGGGACAACCTTGAAGGTCGTTGTCGATCATTTCAGAGTGTGGTGCTTTCTGTTTTATTGGCCTGTGTTAAACTGTCGACTTTGTTTTAGCTGTAATGTCCCTACAGCAGCGTTTTCAACATTAAGTTCAGTTCATCTCAGTACGGTATGCATTGTGGCGTTTCCCTTGACTAAAACCAGGACAGGTCCCCAAATCACCCACTCGTACCGTCCCGCTCTTTGGTACCCATCTCTTGGGGTGCCAGACATACTGATCCAACCCTAGGAGGTGGAGCTAGACTCACTGCAGTCAGTTGATTGGTCGAAAAAATAGGCGATATGCACAAGTGACCATGATGTATTTCTGGTTAAATCTCAGGATGCATGTAAACTTCTAGTTACCGCAGGAGTACTGTGTTACTATATGCTACCATTAAATGCTTGTCGTTAAAATATCTAAAACTGTGAATTTTTTCATTGTTTTGTTGTTTATATTTATGTTTTTATTTGTAGCCTCATACTTAAAGTGATGACATGTAAAGGCACAGTTGTTCTTTCAAAGATGGGATGGCAGCTCTTCCAGGCTCGTTGTTGTTTGGTGTAGGAGATGTAGAACTTATTGAATGTATTTAATATGAATCTCTTGTGAGAGTAATGTACGTTTGTTTGTGTTTTCAGTGCTGACAGTTGAAAATCTGCTTTGAAACCAAAGTTGTATCGATGTATACTAACCGCTAGCATGTCAATGCAATTTTTCATACATGTTAGCATCAAACTAGCGCTACACTTACCATATGGTTCTTTGGTCCATTAGGAGATGTTTAACATGTTGAATGACTTTATTATGAATGTCTTGTGACAGAGTGAGGTAGCAGTGGGCTCTCTCAGTGATCTCATTTGTAGCCCTGATTTTACCTCATACTTCAATGAACATACAAACACATGAAGGTCCACACGAAAGCAAGATTGCTAGCTCAGGCTAGCTAGTGTTAGCAAATTACTGTCAAAGTTGCAAAGGAATGATGACACATACAATTTAAAGATTTTATACAATTTGCCACGTAGTGTTGTACTAGATGACCGATGATTCTCAGTATATCATTGACGCTTTAGGCAAACACCTTGTATGTTTCCTCTTTGCCATCATAACACCATCTGTCTAATGTTTCTTCTTGTAACTGGAAATGCCCAAACATCCTTATTCCAATGTGGAAGGGATGCGTGCATAGAGCCTGTCGTCACTTCCCGTGCGACAGTGGTAATAAAGATCAACACATAACTCTTCCATGTTTAAATCTCCAGTTGATTTCGTGAAGATAATGGTTTTTTTTTTGTTTGGAAAATGCTGTCATGAAACAGCGCTCCATAGTTGACCGTGGAGGTGCAGACACACTATTGTGTAACTGATGTGGCTGTTGGCGTACGGCTTACACGCTGCCTACCAACAAGGGCACAGTTGGCAGTGGAAACAGGATCAGGCTTGGTGGATCTGACATGTACCAAACTGTACTGATTTATACCAGGACCACTTGGTGGAAATGAGGCTGAAGAGTGAGGCGGGGAAGCTTTGCCCTCAGGAACAGTCATTAAGAAACTTACTTCTTTTTTTTTAAAAAATTGAACATTCTCCATTGGAGCAGATTTTCCCATATAAAGAGGATTCAGGATCTGTGCTGGGCTTTTTGGATTGAATATCTTTTTTATCATTATTATTTTTGTTGTTTTGTTGTAGCAGCAATCAACTTAAACTCTACTTGAATCATGTAATTTGGAGAGTTTCTGTTCATAGTTAAGATTGGCCAGACAGATTCACTTACACCAAACTTAATATAAAGTTTGAGTTAGTGTGTCTTATATTTACTTTGTACATTCACCCTGACCGTTTCAGTGTTTATAATCTATCGCTCTATCTGCTTCAGAAGCTCTGTAGTCCTCTGTTCCTGCTGCCTTCCAGTCCTCTTGGTATGATCAGTCAGAATAAGAATAGACATGAGGAGCAAAGGCTCTATCCTTGTACTGCACTGGCTGTCTGGTTGCTCATTCATGCTGCCTTTGCATTAAATTACATGTCCTCTTTAGACAGCCTCCAGAAGTTAAGAAGCGTTGAAAAGCCTGCTCCTCAGCCTGAAGGAGCACCCGGCATCTCTCCTGGCAGGGCTGTGGGGGCGTGACACGAGGTTTCTGCTTGTCGAAAAATTCCACAGTGCCCTTCAGATTTCTCCGTCTTTTAAGTGCACATTTCCGTCTCTGCAGGGGTTTGGCCTTTGAGCTGGCATCTAGCACACCCCAGCCTCTCTCCTCCCTCCTCCCCTTCTTCTCTGTCTTGTACAGTGGCTTGTGCTACATTGATTCACTTGTGCTGGTACAAGCAGCGTTATTGAGCTCTAATTTTAGCTGCACCACAAGAGGCTAGTGTGGAGGATATTGATGCTGTATGTCAAGAGTCGTGACTTTTTTTTATTCCAGAAATATGCGAGCAAAGCAGGCATGACGTGGATGAGATATCCATTTTTGAATCTGCCTGAAACAAAGTGGTTCCAAGGATGTGTGAATGTTTGTGGTTTCAGTTCTTGTGCAGTTGCAGTCTGGTGATGGGCTGCTGGTATTGGGTAAATGCGTTATCAGTTTTAATATTTGACAGGTGTTCACAATATGTACCAGGGACGGGAATCATGCAAAGACCCTTGTAAGCTTGTAAATGTGTGTATGTGTGGTGCAGGGTATGTATGTAAGGGTTTGGGCTGGACGCCAGAAAGCAGGGTGGGTACACTATGTGACTGCACATGTTCACTCAGCACCCGCTATCCCTGCAAGTCTGAGCATGCTTCATTTCTCTGAAAAGGAAACATTGTGTGTGTGTGTGTGTGTGTGTGTGTGTGTGTGTGTGTGTGTGTGTGTGTGTGTGTGTGTGTGTGTTCAGTTTTCATATACACTACTCACAATAAGTTTGGTTTATTGTTATTTACATGAGTGTTTTTCCTATTCGGTCTGAATTTTAATGAAATCAGTCATAGTTCTCTTTGATATCACTATTAATGAATGAGAAGAAACACCATTTTCATGAACTCAATATTTCTTACCCCAACAAATTAGACAATAACAAAGATGGCCCCAAATAACTAAACTGACAAAGTCAGTACCGGGTGTTTCCACCATTTGCCTCAATGACAGCTTGACAGAGACGTCTCATGCTCCTCATCAGCCTCATGATGTTGTTCTGAGGCGATGTGTTCCACTCCTCAACAAGTGCTACATACAGTTCTGCCAGGTCCTGTGGGGGTGGGGTACGAGCATCCAGTCTCTGCTTCAGCTGGTCCCAGACGTGCTTTATGGGGTTCAGGTCAGGAGACATTGCTGGTCAGACCATATGAGGCACTCTGACTTCCTGAAGTCCAGCTGTGACAGTTTTGGCACCATGTGGTGGAGCATTATCATCCATGAACAGAAAGTTGGGGGTGTGCTGGTGGATTTGGGGGATGATGATGGTTCTATGATGTCTCTGAGGTAAGAACGTGCAGTGACTGAACCATCTACAATCACCAAATCTGTTTTGTGTTGACTGGTGATGTCTGCACAGACTGTTGCTCCTCCTCCACCAAAGCCAATCCTGGAGACCATGTTGACCTGGGTGTATCGACCATCATTTCTGTGCAAGGTGACCCGACACTCATCAGTGAACAGGACAGTAGACCACTGCTGCATTGTCCAGGTCACATGGTCTTGTGCCCACTGCAAACTGTCACGGTGATGTCTTGGAGTAACCTGCAGTGGCTGTCTGGCTTTAATCCAAAGCTGTGGAGTCAGTTGTGAATGGTTTGTCTGGAAACCCTGGTACCCCTCACTTCTCGTAAACAGGCCTGCAGCTGTGTGGCAGTTGCTTAACGGTGTCTGAGTGCATAGGTCCTCAGGTACTGGTCATCATTGTGGTCCATCACTCGTGGGGCTCCACTCCTGGGTCTGTCACCAACACTGCCAGTAGTTCTGTGTCTTGCTGCAAGTCTGCTGATGAAACTTTGAGACTCATCAAGTTCACGAGCAACATCTGACTGCCTGCTACTGACCTGAAGGTGTGCTATGGCCAGGTGGTGCTACTCGTCCGTTAAGTGATGTCATGTGTTCATGGCTGCTTGAATGATGAGCTGGGAATGACTGGGAACATGTTGATTTCTGCTGTAAAAATTGGCTTAAAAAATAGGTGTGTATGTGGTTTCTGCTGTTTCTGCAGCCAGACTCTAGTGGACACTTGAAGAACTGCAGCTCTTAACACTTCCACATTGGCTTCATTGTTCATGATAGTTGAGGCAGCGTTAACCCCACACAGGTCTACTTCATATGGACAGACCATTTACACTATATACATCTGTCACAGCAGGTAAAAAACTAGTGTGTATGATGCGCTCACTTTGCATCCCTCTTTGCTTGAGGCAAGGCAGAAATGTACATTTTTCTGACTCAGTAATTATGAACCTTTAATTGATGCTGTTTCTTTGTTTTACAATTTTAAAATAGATTTTTTTGTTTAAAAAAAAAATCCTTTATTTTAGTCTTTCACTATCTCGTAACATGATGTCAGATCCTCTGACTATGTCTTAAGAACGGATCCACATGTGATGTTAATTTTGTGGGGAAATATGGCTCCTGATGTAGTCTGTAGACATCATCATTCACCTTTACATGGGCTGGTGTTAAATAAGGGAGTAAAATCACAAAAATCACCAATATCGAAGAATCACAATTCAAATCGAATGGGCACCCCAAAAATAATAAGAGAATTGAAACGGGATAAATTTCTTTTGTCTATTGTGATGTTATTTTTCTCATTACAAATTTTAGGTTCTTAAACTGGCTGATGCACAATTATGTTTATTATATGTTAATACCAAAATTATACCTTTGAATAGTCGTTCATTCATCTTCTACAGCTTACCCTGTTCAGGGTCGTGGGTGGCTGGAGCCTATCCCAGCTGTCTAAGGGTGAGAGGCGGGGTACACCCTGGACTGGTCACTAGTCAAGAACAGGGCTGACACACAGAGACAGACAAGTTGTGCATGTTTTTGGACCTTGGAAGGTCACCAGTTCAAATCAGAATTCAAACTGGTGACCTTGTTGTGAGGCTGCAGCGCTAACTGTTGCAGCCCAACCTTTGAATATAAATCTGTAAACAGCTTAAATTATACTTGTTGAAGTAGATATTGAGGGTGCAGACAAAACATTAATTATTTGGTCTTTTTATTATTTCCCATCAAACAAAGGGTCTGAATTATGAAGTCATTGGCTGCCAGCCAGTTTAGAGCATTTTGACGGTTTTTCAAGACACTCAAATAGCAAAACTTCCAAAAGGTAAAGTAGACTCTCTTCTTTCATCAGGAAAAAAGTATTTTTCTACCCTTTTCCTGTTGTCTATTAATTGACAGTAGAACTTGGGTTGGTTTCACCAAAAACATGTTTTTGATCAAAAAAAGATATAACAGAAAAAACAGCACTTGAATCCAACGCTCCATCCTTTGATCCTCTCCATTATCTCCATCGTCTTTTCTCACCATCCCAACACTCTCTCTCCGATACTGCGACACCTATACTGCTTGAACTTTTCCAACTTGTAGCATTTTGTCATAGTCTCTGTCATTTCACGTCTTTTTCTCATATCTAGATGCCACCTACAGTATTTTAAAAGCCTGATATTTATTAACAAGCCCAGCCAGACCGTTCTCCACCCCACTGAAAAACAAAATTGATGTCTATAGTCGTCATTGGCAACCAGTGAGTTACAAGCTGTCAGAATGTTTTTCTCTCAGCATTTAGTACGAAGTGCCAACTTGTTTTGTCTTTGGGTTTTACCAAGTGACAACCTCAGGCTGTGCAAAAATCCACAAGTAACAGAAACCCCGGACACACCAAGCCAAAAAGAGATGATCTTACAGCAGAAATAAGCACCTTTACAGCAGAGTGCAACAACCGTTTGGGTCTGAATAGTTCATTTCATTATTAGCGTACACTGTACAGGGGATGAGTTTTTTTTTATCACTCGTTATTTTTTTAAGTTATTTAGCTCACAGGTTTTGCCCATATAAAGCATGACTGACTGACAGTTGTGCACCCTGTAGCTGTAAATGGAGGGGCTTAAGGCCCGCCTCTTTACCTCATCCTAACTTTAACAATGTTAGGTTCAGTTCAGCATTTCCAATATGGCCGCTATCCATGATTGGCTTCCAAATTCTTTATCAGAAACAGATGTTACACAGACTTTGGGCTGTATGTGTGTGTTTCTCTCTAATGAATTCTTTGAGTTTCATATTCAGTGGTGAAAATGTAGTTCTATCAACACACAGCATTCAACCCTTTTTTTGTTGTTGATGCAATAAAAAAAATGATCCTTTCATTTTGTTTATGCCAACAGTGAAATATTAAAATCTGAAATCCTAGTTCTACAGTAGTCTTCTATTAAAACCAGCTCCCCTCATTGTGACACAGCCAGCTGTTTTCTGTGCTTTCACCTGTGCAGGAGAGACAGCAGCATGGTGAAAGAGGAGATCAAAGCGTTCCTGGGAAACAGGAGGATCTCTCAGGCAGTGGTGGCACAAGTTACAGGTAGGTATCAACACTGGCACTCATTTATTCTTCATGTGTATTTAAATAATTATCCCTCCATTTGAGATGATATTATTGGAGAAACAAAAACATAAAAGGGCAGTTTCTCATGAATTCACTGAGTATAATAAAGTATATGTAGCCAGATTTATGCTTGTTTTAAAAAATAATCATACTTAGAATAAATCAAAAAAGGATGATTAGATAAGATTTCTTTTCTGTAAACATGAAGTATAAATGGCGCTATCTCAGTAACTTGGGTCCCTGTCACCAACCACTCAGGGTATCCTTTAAACCTTTAATCATAACACTGTGTCCAAAGCTCGAGCCAGAGGCAGGTTTGGAGATGAAATGCACCTAAGGTAGAGAAAAGACTCTCCCCCTCTAGTTCCCCTTCTGTCTCTCTTGATTTTTTCCAAAACCTGTCAGCAGATGGTACCCAAACTTGATACAAGGAATCACTCTGTTGTAATTTGAAGTCTGGCTGCTTTCCAGGCATCAGCCAGAGCAGGATCTCCCATTGGTTGCTGCAGCATGGCTCTGACCTGAGTGAGCAGAAGAAGAGGGCTTTCTACCGCTGGTACACGCTGGAGAAAACATCACCAGGTACATTAGAAGCTTTTCACCCCACACACTGACACACTTTGACTCTGTTTAAAGTTTGAGAATTACCTTGTGTCATCAATTGAAGGGCTACACTTTAAATATGAAAGCTGAAACAAAGCCATAAAGGCATCCATTCAATGGTGTTTCATCCAGTCTCTCACTCTAATCAACTGAGCAGAGAGTTGATTTGTTGGAAATGACTGAGGGCCAGCAGCTCTTACTGACATATTTGTTCTCTGATAACTCTTTCTTTAAGTGAGTTCTGTAAAAATCAGTCACTAAGTGCTGAAACATCCTTCTGCCATCATTACAGACTTATAAGATACTCCTTTATTCATCCCACAACAGGGAAATTTACAATTACAGCTGCAGAATAGTCAAATAGAATATAAGTGTAACCTAGAAAAAATGTCCATCAGAGACGACAGCTTGGCCATCATTCTCCTGTCAGCCTCCACCCCGACAGGGTCCAGGGCTGAGATGACCTTCTCTGTGAATAGCATGATGCTACTCTGCCCTCTGGTATTCCCTCTGGTGATGGGTTAGCACCGCAGCTCGGCCATCTCATTGGAGATAGATCTTACATTCCCCCATAACCATGGATGGAAGGACAGGTCGATGTCGTCTCTTCTTAGCTCAGCCCTCAGTGCCGGCTTGTCGTCCTCGCCGCCTTCTCCTCAGCTTAAAGGGAACATAGGGCCTAGCACTGGTTAGCATCAACATGCTACGGGCTGCTAACAGCTGATCTTGTGTGCAAACAATGCAACCATTGTTATATGAAGGTCCTCTGGACAAACCGAGGAACAAAAATAGTAAAAACACCACAGCAGACATAACCAGTTTTGTGTCCATGGCCAACAAATGAGATGTAAAAAGTAATGACAAGCTCCAAATATGAAGGGATTAAAAAAAAGAAAACAAGAAAAAAGGACAAAAAAAGAGCAATGAAGGGAGCGGCTCATAGCAACATGAAATCAAACCTCACCTGTCCCTCAGGTTTTGTGCAGTGTTACGTGCTGCGTAAGCATCAGCAAACTCTGCTTCTGACCAGACGTTACTGGATCGACGTTGGTTTGGTTTGTGACCTTGACAGAAAATGTAAATGTTCTCATCATTTTGAACATAATTCATTTCAGTGGTATAATTAAGACACTGTAAGATAAAAACTAAGGGGTGTATGAAAATTGGCCTTAGGCCATGATTGGTCCCCTGGCTGTAGAGTTTTAAACCTTAATGTAAAGATATTAGAAGAAAAAATGTTAGGCTTGCAATTTCTTGACCAAACTCTATGACAGCTAATGCTTTTCACAATTAAAATGAAGTCACCTTGAAGCTCTCCTGTGAGGTACATCAGGTGGAAAGTGGAGGTGAGCTGATCTGGATGAGTTTCAGAGTTTTCACAAGTTTGTTTTGTAACTAAATTTCACATGCACACAAACCAAACTGGACTTTTTGTTAAATCTAAACATTAGCGAGTGTAGATTTTGCAGCTGCAGGAACAGTTAAACAGTCAAGAGACTGAATCTGTTGTTCAAAGCCAGACTCAGTCCACTGTGAATGGTTAACAGCAGGAAGAACAGCTTCAGATACATAAACCTGTGCCTGAGCTTTGTCAACCTATAGCAAGGCAGCAGACATCCCACGCCTTGTCCTCTGCGGCATGTTTCTCAGTGGAGCTCTGCCAACAGCGACAGCAGTGGAAAGTGCTCTATGCTATTTATGGCCAGACTGAGCCCGACTCAGCTCAGCTCAGCCCAGCCTAGCCCCGTGCACACAATACACTTAGTCACTGCTGCAGAGAAGACTGATGCCCTGTTCATGATGTTCTGATAACCTCAAGTCTTACAGGGCAGATGCAGCCCTTCAAATGTCCTTTTCAAAAAAAGAAATGCCACATCCGTCTAAATCATCAGCTTGCTTTTATTTGTATCTGTAAAGAAGCCACTATACACTCACAGTTTTTATCGACTGGACAGGTTGTACACAGAACACGTGCGCCTCCATAAGTGTTAACTTCCTTCCCCAGGTGCCACTCTGAACATGCGGCCAGCTCCTTTGCCAATGGAGGAGATGGAGTGGCGGCAGACTCCTCCTCCCCTCACAAACGCCACGGGAACCTTTCGGCTGCGTCGGGGAAGCCGCTTCACATGGAGGAAAGAGTGCCTGGCTGTGATGGAGAGGTGAGTGTTTGAAGAAGAGCTGAAAAACAAATCTGATCAACACATTTTTGTTCTGTGACTCCTGTGTCATTTCCACGTGGACGATAAGCTCACGTCTTCTGCAATTCAATCACAGTACACTCGGTTTTACTGCATACATTACAAACATATAGCTGCAGCTTGTTGACATTGTCCTTGTGTAGTGAAATTAATTCAATCGCTCTGACTCTTCTGCTATTTATAGCTACTTCAACGACAACCAGTACCCAGATGAGGCCAAAAGGGAAGAGATCGCAAATGCCTGCAATGCTGTCATTCAGAAACCAGGTGAGACTCTGAAACCAGGAACCTGCATGACGCCGTGTAGGAATGGAGGAGCTGTGTAAACCTTTTCCTATCTCTAATGGATGAAGACTTCACGTCCTCATGATAAATACCGCTCTGTGTTATCATAATGTCATGAGGTAATGATCTATTTATAACCCTGGGCCTTGTTCCTCTCCAGACGTCTTTGTAAAATGTCACTCTTTCATCTTTAACAGCCTTAGATTTAAGATGTTGTAAAAATAGAGTCAAAATAATTAAAGAATTAGACGTCGACTGTGTTCACAGACAGTAGTTTCTGGATGTGCTCATGCAGGGGTTTTCACTGCAGTCGTGTCTCTTTTTAGATGCAGTGGCTCTTTTGTATATTGATTTCTTCAGATCCTCTTTTACTGATAACACAAACAGTCATGGAAACATTCCTAAAATTACATGCAACATAAATAAAAAGGTGCAGAGATGTTCCCTTGCTCTGTCTTTTGAAAAGTCTTAAACTGGCCGGTCAAATTTCTTATTTCAGTATTACAACACTTCTTGTGTGCTCTGTTGTCCCTGTTTAGACGTTTTTTATGATGCTTCGCTGGCTACAAATTTAAAGTGAGCACTGATTTTATCATCAAAGCATAATTACAGTTTTTCAGTTTCAACATTTGATTTGTTGTCTTTGTAATATGTTGAGCTAAAGAAATACTTTTAATGATTTTCAAACCAATTCAGACGAATCTATGATAGGGTGAAAAGATGTGGTCAGTTGGTGAAACTGATAAATATCAATTGGTGTTTCCGATGTTTCTCATCAAAATCTGATATTGCACAATAAAAGTGACCCTGAATCTGTTTTTATCAGTCAAGCAAACTGTAAAAAATGAAATTTAGATTAATTTTAAACCAACTGACCTAAAAATAGAGAGAAAACAGATGTCTACGACATACTGACTCACTCAGTACAACAAAAACCACATTATCATGTTTAGAAAAGAAACATTTTAAATAAAGTTTGAGATGATTTTTCATCACAAGTAACTTATTTCATCAGTGAACTTGCATAACTTCTTGGAAGGGGAATTATTTAATACTCGTCATGTTTTTGTGGTTCCACCATTGGACAATTTAATGGGACTGAATCTTTAATTGGTCAAAATGGTAAAAGCAGTATATAAAATACTCTGACACCAACAGAAATGCAAACTACACGTTTAAACAAACAGCTAACATGTTGTTTTAACAAGTTTAAAGCTGATGATTTGTCACTGTCACATATAGTTCTTGAAAATGTTGAATTGTCTTGACCACGTTCTTAAATGTGAACAAGTGCCGAGGTAGACTTTAAGCCATAACTGTGTCCCAAGTGTTGGTTGATCTGCCTCCTGCTCAGGTTCTTCAACAGATAAATGAGGAGGTGATCCTGGCTCTATGTACAGATTGTCATGTTCTTGTTTCAGGGAAGAAGCTGTCAGATCTAGAGAGAGTAACCTCCCTGAAAGTTTACAACTGGTTTGCCAACCGTCGCAAGGAGATCAAGAGACGGGCTAACATTGGTAATGTATCTTTTTTAGAGGAACCTTAATTTGCATTGATGCTTTCACTGATGATCACTCACATCTCTTATGTTTGAATGGCTTTTAGTACAGCGGTGCCTTGACGTATGAGTTTAATTTGTCCTGTGATGGAGCTCATAACTCAAATTACTTGTATGTCAAATCAATTTTCTCAATTAAAATGAATTGAATGCCATTAATTCATTCCAGACCCCCAAGAACACTGCAATAACTTTTTGTTAGAAGAATTTAAACAAGAAAAATGTTCTTATAAATAAGGAATATCGAATAAAAACACAACACAGTAAAATGAGCTGCAGTTTTTCGTTTTATTAAGTCTTATGTTCAGCATTTTCTCTGGAGATCAGATGACCTAAAGATGCTGACGGAGGATGAGCAGAAAGGCAGAGCTGAACAACTGAATCTTATTGGCTGATTTTTGCCCTCCATGCTTTCCTTACTTTCATCTTCAGGTGTTTTCTATTAAAACCTGTCCAATGAGCTCAGTTTCATCCTCCCTTTCAGAGTGTTTCTAAAACAAGTTCAGCTATGTCATTAAATAACGCTGTCACACGCCCAGTTTCACCTTTTTTGGGTGTTTTTTTTTTTTAATAAAGTCTGAAAGTTTTGCAGAATAACTGGAAGAACAACACTGATGCTTCCATTGTGCGCTCATTGCTTTAAGTGAGAGTGAGACACGGGATACTGGGTGGACGTTATGGTGTTCACTGTGGCGTTTTCTGCGTCAGCCGTGGGGTATCTGAAGCTGGCTCATAATTTGAATTTTATCTCTCAACTCAAAGCAAAAAATCAGCCAAGGGACGACTCATATCTTTAAAAACTCCTTAGTTGGGACACTCTTAAGTCAAGGTACCGTTGTATCGATTAACAGAAATTACAGTTGAACTTTTTCTTATTTTCTTATTTTCTGATGGGTTTTAATCTGACTCATTCTGCAGCCATTGAGTTAAAAGTCAGAACAAAAACTTTAGGATTATAATAATAGGACAGACAATGATTTTCAAATAGTCAACTAAAACAAAAACCCCTAATAAGTCATACAACACTGGTTTCTGTCTTTAACAACAACAAAAAATAACGACCAAAATACACCAGATGTGTGATCTTCATAAAGTTATCAAATAGTAACCAGTGACTATATAGAATAGTGCTTTTGCTTCACATGCTTGTCCCTAATGGTAATGTCATCTAGACCAGTGTTTGTCAAATTATTTCAGACCAAGGACCACTCAATACCCCCCCCCCCCCCCAAAAAAAAAAAAAAAAAAGATAAATAAATAAATAAACAAACAAACCAAAATAAATAAATAAAAGATTTCACTGACCACCAGGCTAAATAGCCCCATAACAACAGCCCAGACAGCCAACTGATGTAATATAAACTCCCATCATACATGGACTGGCTACGAGTACTAGCATATAGTTAGCTTCCAGTGTCCACAGTGCTCACTGCAGCTGATTTATCTTGATGTTAGCTTGACTGTTTTCTTTGGGGAGAAGTGAACTTGTATTTTTTTAAAATGCTCTAATAAAAAAAAAAAACATAATGTACTCAATGTCAAAGTGGACCACCAGTGGCCCACGGACCACAATTTGAGAAACACTGATCTAGTGTAACTGGAGATGCTGTTCCCTTATTAGTCATTAACTGCAGTAGGTCCACAGATGATCTGCTGAAAATGAGAGAGTTTATCTGGTTCAGATGGAAAATCAAAGTGAAGGGTTTAGTGGGGTGATGATCTGTGTAACTTTACAGGCATCAATAAAAGACATAACATCACTAAACAACCAAACAAAACCTGGATCTGACCAAGTTACCACTTTAGATCTTGGATCTAACCTGGTCAAATGAAGCTTTGTGACAGTGAATGTCTTTGAGCACTCTGAGTGTTCAGAAGACTCGAGGTCTCGAGTCTATTTAGCAGAGACCATCAGTGATATGTCATGTCCCTGGGTTTATTCGTCAGTGGTCACTAAATTCTTCAAACAGGATTTACTGTATAATTAATGAAAATTACGATCAGAAATTCTGATGTAAATCTAATAATTCATCCTCTTCCTCCAAGAAGCCACAATCTTGGAGAGTCATGGGATCGATGTCCAGAGTCCAGGAGGACACTCGAACAGCGACGACATCGACGGGAATGACTTTTCAGAGCAGGTAGAGCGTGACAGAGAGCACACGGGCAGAACTGTAAAAGACAAGTCGAGAGAAATGTCGCATCACTTTATCTCACAGCTGATGGTAAATCTCATCTTATGTTTGCTCATCAAGTATTTCCTCAAAGTTGAGCCCTGTGGCCTCGATGGCAGATTACTGTTTTCAAAGTCAGATAACAGAGTGAGTATAAGAAAACTGAAAGGCAGCTTACTGCTAAATGGACCCTGAGTTCATCCATCTAAATATGGAAGCCACAGAGTTTTTATTTTGACCATGGGCTCAAAACTCAGTGATATTTTTTGCACACCATAAAAACCATCCTGACCAGTAATACGGTCATTTAATGAAGCTGAGGTGTAAAAGAAAGAATGCAGTATGGAAAATTTGAATTATTTCTATGATTTCATATTTACTGATTATTCTGTAATTGTAATTCTTTCCTCTTCTGTTTTTCAAGGCATGTGACCTGCCGTATTTTGACAAGAGACCTCTCAGCCGACCTTTCGGCCTGTACCGACTGGAGCCGACCTCACCAACACAGGTGAACACATCTGCATGCAGAGCCACACCTGATCAACATTAAGACCAGCTGAAAAATGCATGAATTTACACTTTGAATCTTTGGATCTTAAAAAGGCTCCAAGTAGATTTTCAAAATGTAAAAAGAAGAAATGGGAGAGAGACAAAAAAAGACCAAAAGTTTAAAGCTAAAGTTTACACGACGGCGTTTCACTCGAAAACACAGGGAAAAAAATCTGTTTACATGGAAACGCTGAGGAACTGAAAATGCTGTAGTAAGTATGCCAGGCCTGTAGGAGGCGATATAATTGTAGAGTCTTTTGGGAGTCTGCTGCCGAAGAAGAGGTGGGCTGATCATCTGGTGTATATATTAAATGCGTCTTATCTGAGTGCAGAAGTGGAGCAACAGATGAACATTTAGTTGAAAGGCAGTCAGCAGATTCAGGAGAACAAGAACAACAGGGTAAGTCCACCATTGAACCGTTGTTGTTGTCTGGTTCACCCATGGCAATTAACAGTTCCCACAACAAAAGTGGAATGCGCACGCGCAACAGAGCGTGATATCAACGTTTCCACTGAAAACTCCAGCTTGCTGTTTACACGGCAACAGAGCCCGCAGCTAAAAAATGCCCTTCTGGAGGGCATTTCAAAAAAGTTGCATTTAAGGTTGGCTAAAACGCTGTTTCCGTGTATTGGGCTGCAGGCGGCACCAGTAACAGCCTTCATTTGGGTCCAGGATCGTCCCGTGTCTTGACAGACAGCCAATCAGATCCTCCAGCTCAGTGCTGGTGAAATATTTTTTGGTCGACCACTTGCCTTTGTTGTTCCATAACCCTCAGGATCTTTGAAGAAATTCAAAATGACTGTCCGTCAGGTGTTCACTCTGTCATGACCTCCTGATGGAAAAGGTTAAAAATCTGTCTTCTTTGAACGTGGTCGGATTGTTGAGCTGCATCAGCCACACCTCTCACAACACGCCATCACTGCTGAGGTTGGACACAGGCAGTCATTTTGAATGTCTTCAAAGATCCTGACGGTTATGATACAAAAAAGTCAAGAGGTCGACCCAAAAACATTTCACCAGTGCTGAGCTGGAGGATCTGATTGGCTGGTGAAGAATTTTTCACCAGCCAATCAGTTTTCAATTGCGACCAGTTTTCGCAAGTCTTGTTTTTTGTCTCACTCACATTTCTTCTTTTTGCATTTTAGACTCTACTCAGAAACTTTTTAAGATCCAACACTGCAAAATGTAAAATTTTGCAATTTTTCATGTCTTAAAATTTGGATGTGTATCAGCCGCAGATCAAAGTCTCACTGCATGTGACCTGTGCCCTCTCTCTCTCTCTCTCTCTCTCTCTCTCTCTCTCTCTCTCTCTCTCTCTCTCTCTCTCTCTCTCAGTATATTTGGATTGTTTTGCTAAATGAAGGCAGTTCATCAAGAAGTTTATAAAGTAGGACTGTTTGATTTTTTTTGTTTTGTTTTGTCTTTTCCTCTGTTGGACAGGATGACAGTGCAGCGCACAGCGAGCACCAGGACCCCATCTCACTGGCTGTTGAGATGGCTGCAGTCAACCACACCATCCTGGCCTTGTCCAGAACCGGAGGAGCCCCCAGCGACATCAAGACGGAGTCCCTGGAGGACGAATGAACTGTGCAGGAACAGGAGATGGAGGAGGGGGGGCGAGAGATATGACGGGTCAAGAGCAGGAAGGGAAAGACGGCGTGGAAACGATGGGCTTAGGAAAAAAAAAAAAAGACCAAATAACGCTTCTTAGTAAACCTTTTGAATCTATCCCTCAACCTCCACCTGTAGTTCACGGCTCGACCTCTCTCGGCCTCACTCCTCCTTCACAGTAAACAGTTATCACATCCTCCCCCCACCACACCCCCCTAATAAGCTGACACAGCTGGTGGAGATGGGTCCCTGTGCGTCCTCTGGTCCTGGAGTTGAATACTGTCTCCAGGGAGCTCCCGTCTTTCCGCTGGCCTCACTCTCTTCTCACAGGATACCTCTTCTCTCTCCTCTCCCCCTTCCCTACTCCCCCTCTCCTTCCCCCTTTTAGCCTGGTTGTCTGAGCCAATCCTCAGTCTCTCAAACCTCAGAATCAACCTCAGAAAAAATAACATGTATATAGAATATATAAATATATATATATATATATGGTTCTTATGGTTCTCAGTCACACTCAGCTCATAGTGCGCTACCTTCCGACCTGCCGACCTCCATACTCCTGAAAAATCGCCCTTTTTTATTGTGCAATTGTAAGTAAAGCAGCCACCAGCTGTTGTGGAAGGAAGAGGTGGACTGCTCGGGTTTCCTGTCCTCCTTCTTGGGCACAGAGGTGGGTGGAGAGGAGATCCGCAACGTGAACAGCCGTGTCTTCGACAGGAGACGTGCTGTTGAATGAAAACCACTAAAAAAAGAGAAAGAAAGAAAGGAAGAAACAGCCTTAAATCCATACAGTTAGATACACCTTTACTTTCTACAGTACACAGACAGCAGGTTGTGTCAGCAGGTATCAAACAGACACTTTATCCTACCTTTTTAAAAAGCCAGACTTAAGGTTAGGTTGCATTTCCTCCGTACTCACCACGAGCCGACTGGGCTGAAAACAATCATTCTGCCTTGATATTTAGCCTTTAGCCTCCCCGTGTCGAGCACTCAAGGCTGTGAGAATAAATTTAGGGTTCACGTGATAATCAAGCAGACCTAAGCGACGTGACGAGAGGAATCGTGTTGTTTTAAATGTCGTACATGCCAAAGGAAGAGATGCAAAAAGCGAAGAGGCTAGCAAAGACTTGTTTGAAAAAAATCGTCTGCAATCATCCAAAGTAATTTCTGCTGACTGCTTTGGCACGTGGCGATGGTTTTTCACGCTGAGAGAAGCCACTGGAGCCGGTACGAGGTGGACTCCACACTACAGCCGGCCTGTATCAGTGAACATAGAAGTATTAGTAAGCAGACGTGTAATGATAAGAAACCCCCTAACTAAGCTGTCCACTCTCTGTTCTGTGATGCTGCCTCCGTGTGATAGCTTGAAGAATGTGCTTTTAGACCTTTTTAATCCAGTGATATCAAGTAAGATTCAATCCACACTGGAAGAACATGAGAATATCAGAAGATCGTCTTTGTCTTTAGTTTGTCTTTAGAGCCTCAAAGGTGAAGGCATCACTCTGAAGGAGGGGTACCTTAACAACAGCCATGGGTCATCTTTAAAGTTAGCATACGACAGAGAACTAGGGCCAAAAACAAAGGTGATTTCTGAGAATAAAGTTTCTTTCAGTCTGTATCTCGTCTGTCTGAAGAGCAGCAGCTGCCTGAACAGAAATGAGGAACACGGAGCATCTTGTGAAGTTCTACTTTAGTTTAGGTTTGAACTTGGCCCCAATCCTCCGTCGTAGTGTGGTAGCCTACGGTGCTACGTGTTTCAGCTGCCTTCATCAGAAAGCTCCAGGTTCTCTAACAAACTATTGGCGGAGATATTAAGAAGGCTGTTTGTCAAAGCTGGAACTCAACACAGCTTCATCAAGAAGACGCTCTCACTTCATGAATTTAATCTTTGGAATTTTTGACTTTATTCTCATAAATTTACTTTATTATTATTTTTTCTTGGCCCTAATCCTCCGTCGTGTTCAGTATTAGGTGAACAGTTTCACCTCACGGGTAACTTCAGGTTTTCTTCACTTTCTTGCTGAGTTGGTTGAGAAGATAAAGTCTTATTGGACTCAGAGAATAAATCATTTCGTATGTGTTTATTATTGAAGCCATACCTGAAAGGCTGACTGTGTTGTTTTATGCTGAGAGTTAAAACATCTTTTGCCCTCATAGAGAGCCAGCCTTTATTTTTCTTTTTCACTCTGCCAAACAACACGTTTCTATACCACAGTTATTCTTGAACCGTTTGTCTGTGGTCTGTGTTAAGGTACCCCTTCCTTTGTGATGGCACAATTAGAGGAACACTCAAAGCAGGACTGAATAACTCCTGAATCTACTTTTTTTCCGTACAGATTTTGCTCGTAGAAAAGCTCCCAGCGTGGAGCTTTGGTCGTGTTAAAGCTCTTTTTTGAATCTTTTGCTTCTCAGAAAAGCAGCAGAGTCGGAGCTGGAACCTGTGTTTTAAAAAAAGGAAGGGTTGAAAGATGAAACCAATATGTATTTATACTCATTTTTTTATGGTAATGTATAAAACGAATGACGTATGTTTTGAAATGAATCTCGCTTTTATTGTTAAATTAATAATGCTTCATAATTTCACTTGTTTTTCATAATCAAAGTGTGTTTTATTTTCTCGTGCCATCGCTCATTTGGCTAAACAACAGTCCCCCTCCCTCTCCTTCTTTGAGTCGGAGATGCTAAGCTAATTTTTGAAAAAGAAATGATGCACCTTATTTGAAATCACTGTTGACTAAGCTAAAGTGTAACCTTTCCTCCCCTGAGCCCTCCTTTAGAGTATCCAACGTCAGTGTAAGAGTGTCGGGCTGGTGTTAGAAACATTTCAGTCCTCTCTTTAAAATGACGCCACACCAAACTCCAAACACACACACACACACAGACCGCTGCACTGAAACACCCGCCCATCATACACTCTTAGATTCTTTCTCAGTTTATGTTTGTTTGAACAAACAGTGATGAGAGTTACTGCAAATACAATAAATCAGCGTTTGGATTCAGAAAACGATCCAAGGAATTTGTTTCCTTTATGACCATCGACCAAAAAGTTAGTTTCAGTTTGAAGGTAAACTAATCCTGAATACTTCACCTAAGATACAACTTCAGGATTGACCTGCCAGTCTTCATTTTGGAGTGTAAATGTTGGTAAAACATTTAACAGGCCTCAGAGGGTCGCGTCATATTCAACGTAAATTGTTTTGTTTACATCATCGCCTCTAAAACTGGAATGGACATGCAGTCAGAAACAGTTTTTTCTATGACATCTGGAGGATTCTGTCTCTCAGATAAGTTTGATGTCTTTTCAGAGACTACCCAGACCCCGTTTCTCCAAAAAACAAAGGAGATCTGATTATTCCTGTTAGCTCAGGGTGCCAAAGAGCCCAGAATGTAATAAGGACCTGAAATATAATTATTCTAAAGAAGTATTACACCCAAAATCTAATAACTGGTTGACAGTGTACAAGTGACCAACACCATTTCACAGTGAGGCTTGATTAACCAGTGACTACCACTGAATACCAAACTCTCCATTTCAACATAAATGAACCAATATGAGTGTAAAGTCACAACACTTTCTTTTCTAAACTAAATATCAGAATATTTTCTAAAAACCCGTCAAATGTTGTAAAAAAAAAAAAAAAAAAAAAAGACCAAATTTTTTATCAACCTGCCTGATGCAGTTTCCTCCATCCCAACATGTTCAAACAAACCCACTGGGGCTGAAACCCTCCCAATCTGGCAGCACTGTCCAGGATGTCAAATGTCTTTAATATTATTGTTTTACATTTATTTTTAATGAATATTTATTAATCTTTAACCTTCCCTCTGGTATTTTTCGTTAAACCAATCAGGACTCCTTGTTGTTAGCATATTCCGATTCCCCCGGGCTCTCTGGGAAAAACGACATATGTTACATGGTTGTGCTCTATTCCTGTGAGGTTATATATGCCTTTATAAAAAAAAAAGTCAAGCAGCCGTTCAGGATGGAGAGCGAAGCCTCAGACCTCAGAGGGACTAACAGGCTCGCTCTGTTTCTGTTTGGAGTTTGGTGTGCCGTCCTCTTGTCTTATGAATCTGGTTGTTTACATATTGTGAAATGAGTGATGTTTGGAAAGAAAAGACCACAAAGAGTGCATTTAGAGATTATTTTTCTCTCTGTGAGACACTTTCTGATAAATTGCCTTATTGTTTGAAAGATGCCATAGCCCAAACGTCAGTCCAGCAGTATTTCCTGTGAGAGTTGAAGCTCCACAGATTTGTTTATGGGATAAAAGTTACAAATGCTTGTTCAGAAGGACTCTGTGCTTTTGACTGAAGCGGCGTTTCCCCTCCCAGTGTTGTCATCCTCCAGTGGTCGTGCTTACTCTGATGGCGTCAGGGTCAAAGCCTCTACATGTCCCGTGTTCCCAAAACTTCATCCCAACAGAGCTCGAAACAAGAGGACTGAAAGCTGTCGTATCATTCTCAGATCTCGTTTTGTTCACAGTTACTGTATTGCCCATTTCAGAAGTTAGTGCCTTTTTTGGACAGTAGACTGTTCTGTAATTAAGATGTAGTATATACTTTTTTGTACAGTTTCTTTGTTCATTTTTTAACTTGTGTTTATTTTAGTTTGATATATATAATGTAAAAGAGAATAAAGCTATATCAAAGAGAGTGTTTTCTGACTTTTTACACACACACACACACACACACACACACACACAGGTTTAAGATCAGACAGAAATTTATTTCACAATATAAAAACTTTAATTCCATTCCATTGATTTTTTAATAAATAAAAACTCAAACAGTGAAAATTATCAACCATAAGCACAAAATATTTTCCTTACCAGGTAAAAAATAAGAACAAACCTCATTAAAAACCAGCACAATCCCTCAAAACTCTTTCAAATAAAAAAACCTTTTTCTTTGTGTACATGGAAAACAAACATCGTACAGTAAAAAAACAGAATCCAAAGGAACTGTAGACGTCCACTCAAGGATCCAGAATAAGCTTTGACAGTATTTAATCCATCGATCTTTGGTGGGCTATGACTGGGGCACTTGGCTGAGGAAAACTTTAAGGCACAGGATCAGAACTACCACAGACGTTTGAGGTTCATCCAAACATACAGCAGCGTAACAAACAGGAGACTCTGAGAGAAGGTGCTGTGTAAGCTCTGGGATGTCACAGTGCTGAGAAATGAGTGATGCTGAGATCTTTGTACTGTGACTGCTACCGTTAAAATATGAAATAAATTATAACTAGTTTTTCACTGTTGGATCTAAAAACATTCAGTAATTCTTGATTTTTTAACATACAGAGGTGTACATTCCTTCCACAGAGGGTCAGTTTGGATGGTTCAGCTCCCCCGGCTGAGAAGCAGACGGTGAATTCATCGTTTGGTGACCGATCTTTTCAGGAAAAGTGGAGCTACAGTGATGCACTAATACATTCCTTTGAATCTTAACACTGATTTTATCAACCAGGTGTGATGAGAAGAGGTGGATCATTTAGCTCTTCGGACTAACACGAACTCTCCTAAGTGTTCCAGGACTTGCGGTTGTCCCCCATGCTGCGGCTGCTCGCTGCTCCTCCTCCTTCACCTTTGGCTAAAGCAGTGAGGGCTGCCAGGTTGGGGCTAGATCCTGACAGGTTGGCACTGCGGCGCTTTTGCTGTTGCTGTTGCTTCCTGGGGCGGCGCTTGACACCACCCTGACTGACCCTTCCGGGCCTCACCAGCACGCCGTAACCAGGATTACAGTGGAAGTAATGTTTACCTCCGACTGAGCCGTCGTTCTTTCCTAAACAGTGATAAATCAGATTAGCATGCGACATGCAAAACAAAAAGGCATCAATGGAGCGTAGTTCGACTCACCTGCTGGTACTTCCAGCTCCACTCCCACCCAGGTACCTTTAGCAAAGTCTGTGGGTCCAATGTACCGGATGGTCCCGCTTTTATTGGTCCCCACAGTCACGAACTCGCCCTCTTTCATCCACTCAGGAAGAACAGCGGTTCCATCTCCTTCCTCAGAGTCAGAGATGATTTCCAGGTTTTCCATCGGCACAGACAGGTTCAATCCTGACCCCAGGCTGCTGGCCCGGTCAGCCTTTGGAAACTCATCCTCTTCCTCCTCACCAACTATTTCCTGGAAGGACTTGAGATCTGAGGACTTGACTTTCTGGATCTTGAAGGGGTTTGCCAACGAAGGCTTAACAGTGGACAGAGAAGGACCTGGACCTGAGGTGGTCTCTGTGGACATACTGGTGGACTCATGCGATTCAGTTTCTTGTGTGGTTGATAAAGACTGCATAGAGGAAGGATTTGGATCTGAGTCCTCAGAGGGAGCTGGGGGAACAGGATCTTCAGGAGCTGGAAACAAGACTTGAGGTACATCTGAGACCACATCTGGAGCTGAATCTTGAACCCTGTCAGAGGTTTCTGGGTCTTCTTGGGGTTGTTTTGGCACTGTGATGGCTGCTTCAGACTCATCCTGACTCTCATGTGGAGACTCCCAAGTTTGATTGTGGACTTGTGGTTCAGTTTCTGTGTTGTCTGTGGTCTCCAGATGGAGTCCTGTTGCCGGGGTTTCTGTAAGTGAGTGGTCTGTTGAAAGCTCCCAGGGCTTGGGTTCTCTCTCCTGTGTTAATAAAGGATACGGGTTAATGAGTTCTAAATCCTCACAGTCTTCAGATCCAGTGTGGTCCATTTCTGGGTCCTGCTTTAGTCCGGTTGGACTTGGTAAGTTTGATTCTTCACGTGAATCAGACTCATTTTGCTTCGTCTCTTCTGGTTCCTGCTGACTCCAGTTTGAGTGTGATTCAGGACCCTGTGGTTCAGATTGGATCCAGTCGGTCCTCTCTTCAGCTGGTTTAGAGTCTGAGACAAGCAGTGCCTGTGCTCCTTTAGGGTCCTCTTTGGCCTCATCTGTCACAGCCTCAAAGCCGGACGCTGGAGGCAGGTCCCAGCTCAGGGTGTAGACGTCTGAGAGGGTCACTGTAGATATGCTGTTTGAGATGTACCCACTCGATGCCTCGCTGACAGGGCTGGGGGTGGACTCCTCTGTCTCTGGGATGATGGGTGGGGGGAGAGGAACAGATCTGGGACTCTCTTTGGGGACATCATGGGGAAAAATTTCCTCTAGAGGGACCTAGAGACAAATCCAGAGCAACAGATAAGGAGTTAGCTTTTTGATTAATTTCTGTTTGAAAACAGGAAGAGCTAAAGGAAGATGACCCACACCTGATCCAAATTTGAAGACCAGTTGAAAAGTTGCATGAATTTACATTTTGCACTGTTGGATCTTAAAAAGGTTCTGAGTAGAGTTTCAAAATGCAAAAAGAAAAAATAAGAGAGACAAAAAATGAGTAAACAAGTGATTGCAAACAACAAAGTAAAACAGGGTGTTCATTAGCAGATCAGAAGTTACAGACCACAGCTCAAAAATAAATAAAAAATAACCCAGTCAATTAGCACACAGACCAGGGCCCTCAGTCATGAAGGATGCTCCCTGCAACATCTCCACCTTTGACGCCCCTGAACAACCTGAAGCTCCATTTTTCCATTGAAGGAAAAAGCAGCCCCGATCATGATGGCGACCCCTCCACTGTGCGCCGAGTCACTGAAACTTATTATGTTCACATGCTCACAGAGGACTGTGAAGCACATCTAATGAATTTAGTAGATAAGATGTCTTAAGGGTTTGCTGTCAAAAGAATTTATGACCTTGTTATGTTTAGTTTTCACTTGAGAGTGTTGTCTTTCCTCCTTTATGTGCTGACCATGAACACTTGGACAGACTTCTTTGAGAGCTTTGTGTGGCCAGGAAGACATTACTTATTTGCCTCTACTATGCCAGTGTGTGAGGAAGATAAAGACTCTTCAAAACACACATACACAAATGCATATGTTCATTACTGTGTGAAATGTATTACCATGTGACAAGGAGGTGGACACTTAGTGTTATAAAATGTACACTGAGGAGAATCCCTCTTTAGTGAGAGGAGGAGCCTTGTGCAAACTTGCTCACTCCTGCAGTGAAGTTCACTGAACAAAACTCTGCTCTCTGTGTTCATTCTGGCGCCGCCTGTGAAGTCAGGGCGCAGGAGGAATTTTCCTGACATTCTTGATCTGATGAAGCCTGATCCCAATATCTACATCCAAGACTGAGAAAGAGGACTGGAAGACTGAAGACTGTGCACAGCCGACTGGGACTCGTCCAAAGACCTCCACCTCAACCCTACGTGAAAAGAGAGGCCAGCTGACCAGAATCTTTCTCAGCTGAGGATTGGGTGACGAGATCCAAGAGACTGGCGCCAGGAGAGCACAAAGAAGTGTGAGTTCAAACAGAAAACGAGTGACTGGGTCGCTTGCCGTGTAAAGAAACGAGTATCTGGGATACTGTGTAACAAACCATAAAAGATAACTCTGTGCCGCACGTTAAAGATAGAAAAGGTTTGAGTCCTTAAAGGTAAAAGGGTTGAAGTCCCTAAAAGATAAAGAGAAAAAAAGAGTTCCAGTCTCTTTGGCTAGTAGGGTTGGATCTGATCAGTGATGTCTTGATAAAACTTGGTTTTGTCAAAAGAATCAGTTTCTGTGGGAACTCCAAACCAGCTGATCAGCCACTGAGCAGAGGTAAACCTGAACTTCAGTGTAGGTTTTACCCTGGCTAGTGGTGTCTTGATCTCTGGGAGAACTCCACACAAACTGGTTGGCCACTCATCAGAGCGTGAGAGTGAATGTGAGTGTTTGAATGAGGAAGTCAAAAAATAAAAAATAAGGGAAGTTGCTGTAATAAGGTAGACCCTCCCTCAAGGGGAGATGCAAAATACACACATACAGGATGAAGCAATGGGAAAGAGGTTGTTTCTGTTGATGACGGGGATGCCATCCCTGTCATCCCTGATCTTTCTGCTCACAGCTGACATTAGGATTTGAAAAAGAGATGTAAATAAACCAAATCTGGAATGGATGATGAATATAGCTGATTACAAAACCTCCTTTGAAGTGAACATGTGGTTTAGGTATGCACAGCATTTGGCTAACATCCAGAATCTAAAAAATTACAGACCCAAATTTAGCAAAAAATCTCTTATTCTAGGCTTTTAAAGGCAAATTTGATGGGAAATAGAAGGATTTATGGTCCATTACACATACTATCAAATACTAAGTTTGTTTGCTATGAGAACAAGATCATTCTGCCTGGACGCAAACAGTACATGGGAGAAATACTAAGTATTTATTGTAGAGTAACATACACACCTTGCACAGCACACTCCAATGGCTCCTTGGACTATTCTCAAACATCACAGGATGTCCAGTGTCAACCTTACATCACTGTCCCTGACATGATGGGAACCTATCCACAGTCAGACTGTCTGTGGATGAAAAGCTTTTCTTGATTTTCCCCTAGGTTGGACGGGAAGATGTGCACTAATTACACTCTCTGATCACTCCTCTACAGTCGCGACTCGTCCAAACAGCACTGTGGAGAGCAGAAGGAAAAGAGGTTTTTCCAGCTCACGACGCGGTGTGGGGAGCACACGTTCCCAGTGATCCCAAGCTGTGGTCTGATGGTCAGAAGGTTGTCTTGGCACTCTTTCTCTGGGTAGGGGTTGTAAAAGTGATGTTGAGCATGGAGACTCTGGATTATCGTTTTGGTATCTTTGCTAATATCACAATTGGGGCGCTAAAGAGTGTGAAAGAGGAGCTGACTGCTTTACGAATGATGGGGCTGCAGAACCGATTAATTTTAGATCAAGTCACTGCAGCATCAGGTGGTGTGTGTGCTCTTGTGGGTTCCTGCTTTTGTACTTTTGTTCCAGAGAATGACGCAGATGGCGGAGATACACAACAACAACAGGCGATCACAAACCTTACAGCTCTATGTCTGGCTGTTAAACAGGATCATGTCAACAAGAACGACTGGCTCTCATGGCTGACCAGTGGACCATGGGGGCGGCTGTGGTTCAGTGGTAGAGTTGTCATCCCACAATCAGAAGGTTGTGGGTTCCATTCCAGCTCCTGCAGTCACATGCCGAAGTGTCCTTGAGCAAGACACTGAACCCTAAGTTGCTCCCACTGTTCAGTGGTGTATGAATGTTGTGTGAATGTTAGATATAGCTGATGGTTTGATTAGCTTCAGCCGGCCATCAGTGTGTGATTGGGTGAATGAGGCTAGCAGTGTAAAGCGCTTTGAGTATTCTAAGCAAATATAGTCTAGTCTAAAGACTAGAAAAGCGCTATATAAGTACTGGTCCATTTACCATGGCACTACACGCCTCATTCACAGTTTCCCCCATGTATGTCAGCATGCCATACATGAGGCATACAAACAATTAAGAGACGTTAAATGTTACAAATATGAATGGTGTTTTCATATTGCAATAATATACTGGAGGGAAGTGTTGGAAAATTGTCTATAGATGTTATCATTGTGTCTGAGGAAAATTCAGTCACAAATTATGACTCACTGAAACTAATGTTCACATGCTCACAGAGGACTGTGAAGCACATCTAATGAATTTAGTAGATATGATATCTTAAGGGTTTGCTGTCAAAAGAATTTATGACCTTGTTATGTGTTTAGTTTTCACTTGAGAGTGTTGTCTTTCCTCCTTTATGTGCTGACCATGAACACTTGGACAGACATCTTTGAGAGCTTTGTGTGAACCCAAGAGCCTAAGGAGGATTCTGCTCTGGATAACATGTTTGTCACTGTGTGAAATGTATTACCATGTGACAAGGAGGTGGACACTTACTGTTATAAAATGTACACTGAAGAGATTCCCTCTTTAGTGAGAGGAGGTGCCTTGTGCAAACTTGTTCACTCCTGCAGTGAAGTTCACTGAACGAAACTCTGTGTTCATTCTGGTGCCGCCTGTGAAGTCAGGGTGCAGGGGGAATTTTCCTGACAAAAATCTTCTCTTTCAGACGCCGTCTGATGGTTATTGGGCTACAGTCAGCACCAGTAACGGCCCTCATTTGGGTCAAGGATTGTCCCGTGTCTTGACGGACAGTCCATCAGATCCTCCGGCTCAGCGCTAGTGAAATGTTTTTGAGTCGACCTTTTGACTTTTTTGTTCCATAACCCTCAGGATCTTTAAAGAAATTCAAAATGATACTCTGACTGCGTCCAATGGCACACTGCGAGAGGCCTTGCTTATGCAGCTCAACATTCCGACCACGTTTAAAGAGAGAAAGATTTTTAGCCTTCACCTTAAGGAGGTCATGACAGAGTGAACACCTGACAGAAAATCACACTGAATCTACATTTTTGCGCAGATTTAACTTAAACTGTTGATCTGCTGATGAAAAGACTGTTTACCTTTCATTTTCAATAACTTGTTCACGCACATTTCTTCTTTTTGCATTTTGAAGCTCTGCTTTGAACCTTTTTAAGATCCAACAAAGCAAAACGAATTTCATGCAATTTTCCAACCTGTCTTAAGATTTTGATCAGGTATTCATATCTGATCAAAATATCTTCTGGCCCCTGATAACAATCTTTCTCATTGGTCATTTTTTTGGTTCAGGAACTTACTGGATATTTGCTCATTCCCTCGTCAACACTGGCTGACTGCACCATGATGCGAGGCAAACTCTGAAAGAGAAAAAGAAAACAGCAGTTGAAATGTGAACATTTGTGTGAACACTGAGTGAATTCTGTGAAATAGCTCTGTGAGCTGGTCAAGCAGATTGTGCGATGTGTGGAATTATTAAGGTCAGGCTTTATCACGGAAAGTAAGGCAGGAAGCAGCCGAGGAGAGAGAGCTGATCTGTTTATTATTCTGAGGACATGACAGAAGCTGTAGCTGATCACTGGCCATCTTTAACAATACTTCATCAAAAATGGTGAAAATATTCTCAATGTTGATTTTTTGCTTCGAATAGGGAAAGAAAAGACAAAAAAAGCGTGACGATCAAATATGAGGACAGTTGTTTTGCAGCATGGTTTAAATCAGGTGGATTGATTCCCATGAATCTCTGACAAAATCATGACTTCATCCTTCAAAGCTGCTGATCAGATTTAAAAAAAACCTACATAAGCTTGTCGACCATCAGAGAGCAGGTCAAACACATCTATCTTACACATCTCTGGGTCAGGAAGGTAAACCTGCGAGTCAACACAGAAAGTCCAGATGTTTACAGCTCTTCTGGAAAAGCTCAAAAATGATGGAGTAATGTTGTTTAAAAAAGACAAAAACACATTAAAAACAGGGAAAAGATGCATCAGTGGGAAAGACCGGGACTTTATACAGATCGACATGAGTAACGTGTTCAAGTTTCTTCTTACTTTTAAAGACTACAGCAATCTCAAAAATTTTCAACCCCTTAAAAGAGAACACATTTCTCTGATCAGGTGTTTTCTCAAGCACTGATGCAGTCAGGCTTCATTAGTTCATCAGGTGTGCTTGAGATAGCACACATATAATAGAGATCTGTTAATGGTGACGTTTGACTTCACAATTAAGAAAATGGACTCAAAATGATATCAAAGACTTACTGAATTGTTCCAAGAGATACGGTTGAAAGAGATACCAGATTGAATCGAACTCCAAGACCAGTAATGAGCCACAGGACAAAGAAAAGTCAGCTCCAGTTTGCTCAAACCCGGATAAATAAGTCACAGACTTTTCTCTGGATCAACTGAAGTTCTGGAGGAACTGTTGAAAAGAAGACCCTTACTACAGTGAAGCATGGCGGTGTCTCTGCAATGCTCTGAGGCTGCTCGCTTCCTCTATCACTGGAAACCTGCAACATGTTGACTACAAGATGGATTCAATCAAGTACGTAGAAATCCAAAGAGAACGTGTCACGCCATTTCATGTGAGGAAGCTGAACTGTGGGCGTTGTGGAAATCCAACAGGAAAATGACCTAAAGCAGACCTCAGAGTCCATCAAGGCTGAAGGATTTGAGGCTGCAGTCAACTCATAAAATACTGTAATATGTGGAGGCTGTTGCCTACTAGGTGTGGACTGAGATTCTAAAAGAATGCTGCCAGAAGCTGGTGTTGGGCTGTGTGTCACATTTGCAGCAGGTGTATGCAGCAAAGGGTGCTCCACCAAGTACTGAAGCTGCTTGTCATGAGGGGTTTGGGTCATTTGGAGACTGTTCTAGTGCAGTGTTTCTCAGATTATTTCAGACCAAGGACCACTTATCACCCCAAAAAGACCTCACGGACCACCAGGCTAAATAGCCCCGGAACAACAGCCCAGATAACCAACTGATGTAACTCCCATCACACTTGCACTGGCTACTAGTAATAGCATTAATGTTAGCTTCCATGGTGTCTACAATACTCACTGCAGCTGATTCATCTTGCTGGTGCTCCTTCTCCTGGTCAGTGTTTTCTCTTCCTCAATTGATTTGTTTTTAATGTCCCTTTCTTAAGCCACTGATACAAGATGAGTTTGCCTGTAGGTTCATTAATGGAGTAACATTAGCTCATGTTAGCTGGGGGGAGTTCAAGGACACCTATGAGTTCTGGCTAACTTGTCTTTTTTGTTTATTTTAATCATCCATTAAAAAAATAATAATTACAAAAAAACTAACTGTCAAGGTGGACCACAAGGAGGCACTGTCAGACCACTAGTGGTCCGCGAACCACAATTTGAGAAACACTGTTCTAGTCAATAAGTGTGTCCAATTTTCTGTTGAAACCTGAGAAGACTTGATGTTGGGTCAGGCTATTTAAATGTCTTCTTTCAAACTAAATCTAGCTTAGAAAGCTAACTTGGCACAATCAAGGCTTTGATTTTAATGCTGACCTTTTCAAAGATCTGTGGCTAGCAGGGTGGATAAAAGCTCCAATTAGTGCGATAGATTCAAACAATGCAGCAAAAAGGCCTTCCAGTTTTCCATTCCAACTGAACACATCATCTGATTTCACTGATTAGACTCTCGCATCCTCACAGTGCTAATCAGTCAAATCACAGGCTGGAGTTTCCTGCAGACTCCAGGTCCTGATGGCACACAATCAAAGAGCAGTGGATGGTGTGCTGGGTGAGTGGGGGACTTAATAATAATAATGGTAAGCAAAGATCTACAAATTGGACATCAAAAAGCCCTCAGACTTTGTACACAAACAGAAGAGCTCTAAAAATACACATAAAGCGATTGTAGTTTTCATCTACTTTGCAACAAAATAAACATGATTGTTAAACAAAGAGTAACTCAGAGGATATTTGCGTTTTCCCTGTTAAGACTTGCTTTCTTCAAAGTAAGCTCCTCTGGCTTTAACAACAGTATGCCTTATACAGGGCATCTACTTCACAAGTTTCTGAAGGTTTGTGTATTCAAAGCCTGAGTTCATCAATAAGAGTCTGCTGGTTTATAAGACCTGCTTCTCTGACTGATCGATGCAATTCATCCCACACAAGCAGGACTGGAGAGAGTTCTGGAGACTGAGGGCGCCAAACCATCTTTTTTAAGCTATTTTTGGGGGGGCTTTTTGCTCCTTTATTGTGAGAGGACAGGACAGTGGATAGAGGAGGAGACAGGGTGAGAGTGGGGAGGGACATGTGGGAAAGTCGCCACAGGTCGGACTTGAACCTTAACCACTAGGCCATCTGCACTCCTACCAAACCATCTTTTGAAGAACACCTTCCTCACCTTCCTTCTTGTTTTTGTCTCAGTGACCTTGACGGAGATCAGCAGAACGCTTAGGGTCATTATCTCTCTGAAAATCAAACTTTTGACCCACAAGTCTCAGTCCAGATGGAACCACGTGATGCTGGAGGATGGAGCAGTCCTGTTCCTTCTTTATGATTCCCTTTACTTAAAAACAAATCTGTGACTCTTTCACCTGTAAAACATCCTCGTACCGCAGCACTCCCACCTCCTGTCTTTATGGTGGCTGTTAGACATTCTCCTGTTTGTCTGAGGACATAGACTCTGAGCTTTGAACCAATGGCCTTTTTGTGTCTCTTCTTGTTCTTTGGACAAAGTACTGTTTCTTTTTTAACTCTTGCCTGTCCGAAATATGAATATCATTCTTCCCACAGTTGTCTCAGATTTGTCTTTTGACCTTGTCATGTTGATTTCTTCTCTTATTCCTGCTGCTGTTTTTTCACTGGTCTCTCTTCCTGGTGACAGTAACATGTTTATCCTCTGCATACACAGTAACCCTCTTTTCCTCCAGGGCCTTTTCTTGATCATCATAACTTCCATTTTCTTCTCTTCAGAGTGTGATGAACTCTTTTGTTGGACATCTTTAGGCATTTTGCATTTTCTCTTTCAGGGTCCTCTTCATTCCTCAATGTATATTTTATATTTTAGTCATTTGTGTTTACTTCTGCATTAAAATCTGTCATTGGAAGGTGACGTCGCAGAGGGGAGTCCTGCTGATTCTGCCTCTGTTTCACATTAATAAACATGGATCAGATGGTCATTCTCTACATATGATGGTCCTCAGGCTGATAATGATGAACCTGTTAGTTCAGATGGAGAGCAGGAACAGGACAGGATCAGGAGGAATAACAGCAACAGGAGAGCAGCTGAGCTGTGGTGTGAGGAGAACGGAGCAGGTGTCCTGCTGAGTGAGCGCTGTTAGCTAGCAGCATGTAGCCTAATGCTGTGTTCACATCAACATATTTAAAGAAATCAAGTATAAAAATAAGTAGTAAGAGCTGATCATAAAGCAACGCGCTTTCTGTCAGAGGTCTGTCCACTAATCCAGAGTCCGAAAACTAAAATCCAGACTGAGCTGCGGGGCTCAGCTCATGTTTCCGTCAGGTTGAATCTCAGACTGAATCTCTGACAAATCCTTGTTTACATCTTCCACCAGAAGCTGGGCTCAGGGCTGCTGCTGCTGTTAAACCTGCTGCTGCCTTCATTGACAGGACCACTCCTGCTGTCAGTCTCACCTGGACCTGGCTCCGGTATCCCATCCTGAACACCATCATAACTACAGGAACATAACCTTCCTGCTGAAAATGGGCTCCACAGACGACCATGTTTTTTTGTGACCGATGTAGAAATAAAGTCCTGTCTCTTCACCTGAACAAACATTGGATCAAAGCTGAGTCAGAGAACAGAGTCCTCTTTGCTACGTCATATGACGCCATGATGGAAAAAAGAGCGTTTTAAACAGCTCTGCTGAGAACAGACTCTTCTTCCTCTGAATCTGAGCCCTTTAGTGTTATAGAACATAAAATAAATGACTTGTTCTACAGTCATTATCAGACAACGTTAAGTGTTAATTTACAAAAACATGAACCTGCAGTTTGATTTTTGACTGATTGGTAAAAACAGAAATGTCTGAATCCCTCTTTGAAGTTTCACAAACATCTGAAATGACTCTCCTCTGGCTCTGGAGCATCAATAAATCATCCATTAATGCACTTTCTATTTTCTATGTTCCATTTACAGGAGCACTGTTTCTATGGCAACAGATGAAATAGCTCTATCTGCTGATGAATAAAATGAAGACAGGCGATATTTACATTCAGACAGCAGTAATACATAAAAAACTTCACATCCTTTTCTGTGTGTGCGTGTGTGTGTGTGTGTGTGTGTGTGTGTGTGCTGAAAGCACCTGCTGATGGGCAGCTGTCTGCTCTTTAGTGTCCTCCTTCCCTCCAGGAATCAGAGACTTCAGCAGCTTGGGAACAGCCTTCACTGGAGGGAGATAAGATGCAGCAAAACCTGAATGCGCTGATTGGGGAGGGTGCAGGTGCAGAAGTGGCAACGAGATGGAAAGAGGAGGAAGGAGGAGACAGAAAAAAAAAGGAGCTTTAAGGCAAAAATAGGAAACAGAGCAAAGAGAAAAGTGATGAATTCAGACTGTGGGCTGAGTGACTGATGGAGTTATCCACTGAAAACAGCAAAAAGCAGAACTGATGACAGCACAGGCAGCAAATGGAAATATAAGCTGAAGTGAGAGGAAGTATCCATCAGTGGTTCAGGGTTTTCTCAGTCATACCTGGCTCTGTGTTCAGGTTCTGGGACTTGGAGAGTGGCAGTGTGCCTTTGGTTAAGGGGGGCAGCAGAGACAGGTCCTGATGGCTCTCCCAGCCCTGAAATCAAAAAAACAGATGAAGCCCAGATAATAACACACAGGGGGTTATGAGAGGTAGGGTTATTATAGTTCATTATCTTTAGACTGAGAGCCTCAAGTGTTCACCATCATGCCATCCACTCACACCTTCATGTGAGGGCCTCTGAGAGAACAACCCTTTTCCGCAGTGGTTTCAACAGCTGTCATGTGACGGCTTTTAGGATAAAGAGAACTTATTCATCTGTCGTTTAAAAAGCACTGTACAAAAGTTAAGACACCCACCTTCACAGCACAGTAAGAAATTTAACAATCTAATAATCTTATCTTTTTGAGTCAGTTAAATCAATAATTCTCAAATGGGGGTGAGTCAGAACACTGCAAGAGGTACACGACAAATGTTAAAAAAAGTTGCATCACTATAAATAAATAAAAATCTGATTTAAAAACAATTTTATTAACAGCATTTGATTTTTAAGTCTAACCAACATCAAATAGGGCACTTTTTCCAATAGGATAGAGATAATAGATAAATCAGGAAAAAGGAAGGAATAAAAAGACTTGATCCTTGGACCATCGAAGTTACTTCCAAGGGCTTGGATGATATCCTTTTCTCTCAATTTGATTCTTTTATGATTTTTTGGGGCGCTGATTTGATTTAATTTTCAATTTTTAAGTTTTGTGATTTTTCCTCCCTTATTTAACACAAGCCCATGTGAAGTTGAATGATAATGATGATGATGTCTACAGACTATGTCAGGAGCCATATTTTCCTAAAAAGTGAACATCACGTGAGTCTGTTTGTAAGACGTATTCAGGGGATCTGACATCATGTTACTCGATAGTCAAAGAAAAACATTTCACCCTCTGCTGGAGAAAAGTGGTAATGATTTTTCAACCCAGCTTTAAAACAAAGATGAAAATGAAAGATTTAAATTTAGTAAAAAATCGATTTTAAAATAGTACAGAAGAAGAGAACTTCTGTCATCTTTCATTTCAATGTTATTGTAAAACCTCATGCACACATATACTCATGTTATATTACTTTCTGAATTCTTTTCATGGTCACAGAAGGCGTTACTTTGCTGAAACTGTTTTTAAAAGCCTAAAAAGTTTGAGAACCCCTGAGTTAAAAGAAAGAAACAACAGATGAAACATATTCACATGTTACACTCAGTCGACATAACCAGGATCATCTTTAAATGAGAAAAGGGAAGAGACACAAACTTCCATTCCAGATTAAAAACTAATATGGTGAATAAAAGAGTGTAAGTGATGAGCTTATTTGACAGGATTAGTGTGTCTCACCTTGAAGTCATTGAGCTTATGATTGGAGGAGTAGAGATCCAGACTGCTGGCAGAGAGCTGGTTTAAAGGTTAGAGCCATGGTTAGTAGGTGAGACAGGCTGACAGCAGTAAGACGTGTTAGCTGACTGGTTTGGAGTAATCCTGGAAATCTTTCACATGGAAAAGTTGACCTACATTCTAAGGATTCAAAAAGACAAATTTCATCTCATCTGGAATAAGTGGATTGAATTTATCACTCCAATACGAGCAGACGTTTTATGATTCCACCATTAATCACACTCCTTTACCTTCCTAAGAGACACAGTTTTCATGTAAACTCCCTTTGTTCTTTGTACAGTTATTTCTTTCTATGAGAGATACAAACATGTTAAATGAATGTTTAGAAGGTTAAACATAGAAATGAATGTACACAAAAGTCTGCATGTAAAAAGCAACAGAGGAAGTAAATGTTTTTTCCAACAAAAGTAAAGAATTGTGAAAAAAAAAAAAAGACGTGTTAACTGCAGGCAAGAAGGAGCTTCTCATGGCAAAAGAAACCCTGAGACACAGACTATAAGCTGTCCAAAAACAGCTGAAGGCTGTTAGAAGTAGTAAAAAAAAAAGTTACCAGTTACTGTTATTTTATTTCTACACATTTTAGGTCCATTAATAGATCAAACAAACGAGAATTTCACGAAGAGAAATACTAAAAATTAACCAAGGATGAGTAAAGATTCAGTGTCCTGTGTCAGAGTTTAGATTAAACTGTAAAGCTTCTTTTTAGTTTTTTAGTTTTTTTTTTTTTTTTTGGGGGGGGGGGGGGGGGGTCAAGGTGCAGACTTATTCCTTGACCCACCTTTTAAAACACCCACATTTTTATTTACTGGCATCATTAAATAGTGAACTTGAGCTCTCTTACCTGGTTGATGTGAGGGGAGCTCAGAGAGGGTCTGGGAGGTTTCCCTCTGACTGCCAGCTGCTCTCTCACAGCCACCTCCTACAAACACACACACGCACATAAGTTCATCCCTGCCAACACTCCTGATTTCTGCGAGTGTCACACTTTTAACTCTCTCTCATGCTGAACTCCTGATTTGCAGTTCCTCATGATTTTTCACATCGATACCAATTAAACCCTCTGCATCCCAAACCAGCCGGTGGGATTAAATGACTGACATTTTCAAACCATTTATAATGCAGCCAGTGGGAAAAAAAAACTGTTGTAACTGTCAGATTCTCAAGTTTCCGAGGGTACCTGAGGTTACAGTCTTTGGTGTAAACAGGCCACAGAAGACGGGAGAATTTCATCAACATGGATTTGATTCTCCTGTCTTCTTTGAAAATTTGCCGAAAATGAACGGTTTGCTGCAGCTAAATGCAAGGTCATGAACACACACATATTGTAAGCAAATACCACCTCTTGGTCTCTGTGTTTGTTTTTTTGGTTCAGCAGAATTATTATTTTTCTTTATCTTCCACAAATGCATTAAGAATGAAAATAATTCTGAGCTGCTTTTTGTTTTTAATCTACCAAATTAACGTTCAGATCTCTGATTGTGATGACCCACGTCTCCTGACCTGTCTGAGCCTGTCCAAAGTGAGGATGTTCTCTACAGCCAGGACACTGCGCAGGTATTTCTCTATGGCTGCTTCACTGTCCGCTGACTGGTCATCCTCTGTGCTGGCAGCGAGCCGCGCCAACATCTCCCTGTCTTCTGGACCGTGGATGTCCTGTGTGAGCAGAGAGGCAGGATGTGAAGTTAAAGAGTGTTTGATGAAAGCGCTGAGGTTTCAGAGTTCCCACTCTTTACCTTAAATCATTTTCAGCTGCTACAGAGCAAACTATCAGGTAACACACTGATCCCTTCCTCTGTCCCCTCACTTTCATTTACCCAGATTGTTTCTGATTATTACTCAGACATTTGATGTGCAGTCTATGGTTATAATTTATCTATGAAAAAGAGTCAGGCCTTCGTGCGTGACTCTTAGACTCGAGCTGACAAATCAATGTTGCCAACACAACATCAAAAGTCTATCTGCCAAACTGGCAGCATAATGTGCCAACACCTCTCCTTGCCAGTCCTTGAATTCGGAGTCTATCATCCTCTCATTTTTGCATTTGGACTGTCTTTCTGACACTGTCCCTCACTCCTTTAATAAGAGGAAAACACATTCAAAAACTATTACCGCTCATTTTTGTTTTTTAATCAACCTGCCAAGCCCTTTGAATCACATTTGAATTGTGATAGCTTGTTGGATAGCTGTAATGCTAATTTAGCCATGTTAGTCATTTATGCTAACAGCAGTGGAAAGAAAGAAATGAACATGTGATGGTTAAAGTTTCACAGTCTTGTTTTCTCATTTTTAGGGTGCCCTGTGGTCTGTGTGCTCATCTCACTCTGTTGACAACGACTTTCATTGGAAACTAACGAGCTTAAGTCAACATGTAAAGTTGTTAAGCTCTCCAATTTCTTCTCCCCATCTATCAGTGTTTTAATATATCAGAGTCCTAAAGTTTTCTCTTATACTTATTTCCTGTTTCTATCGTCAGACAATAAAATAAGTATGAAAACAACAGGCCCACTTTAACTCTCCTCTGCCTGTTACTCAACAGAGGACAGACCAATACTAGCGTCACTTTCAATTTACAGTTGCTAGCTTTGTCTCAAAGCACCAAGTCCTGAACAGGGACTGACAGTCGCTAAATGTAGCAATAAAGTCAAATGGAAGCACTAAGTTGCAGAACTGTTCTAAGCGGGAATGCAAATTTGATCAGCTGGTAGCGTCACGTGGGGCGCTGTGCCGGTTAGAAGCAGAGAAGCGCTGGGCCTTAATGTTTAAGATAAGGTGACAACAGACCTGCATGCACATATTTTTGAACCTGTTCACTCGTGAGGCAGAGGGAGGATTCATAATTTTCCAGGATAACTCAACCATTTCCAGGACATTTGACCATTTATCCCCATTTTCCATGTTTTCCATGACTGGAAAATTGAAAACTACTGTGAGGTTACCTTGACAACCGCTGTGACCAGTTTCAGTTAAACTACCATAATTGTCCAACACTTACACCCGGGATGTTAGAAACAACCTCAAAGGTGACGCCACAGCCAGGGATGGTGCTGCGCTGAGACATCCTTTTCAGCAGACTCTGAGCAAACCCCTGCCAAATACACACACACACACACACACACACAAACACAAACACACACAGGCATATTATCTCCTCTGCTCTGTTTTCTGGTAAGTCTGCTCTTTTTCAGTCAAACTGATCCTGTCGACCGACCACCACCCACTTGTCTCCCGGTGACGTTCACACATATCCGCTTCCTCAGCACCAGCTGCATGTGGGCTGGGTGGCTCAGCTGGACCACTGCGCTCACTGTCAGGTAGACTCTCTGGTCAGATGGCGTGACACGGCTCAGCTGAGGGCAATCATGGATTGTTGAGTCCCAAGAAGCCTCCACCTTGACCTGGACCACGATAAACATGAAAGATTGAGGATTCCTATGGTCTGTATTAATCTGCTTCATGGGTTAAACATTTGGGACGTGTACCTCCGGCTCACAGCGTTTCACAATATGAAGGTCAAAGAAGTCGTCCTCCTCCTCTCCACTGAGTAATGCATCTAAACCTCCGGACAGCGGGGCTGAAAGGCTGGACTGGAAATCATCAGCTGCAGGGATTAACGACAAATGAACAGATAAAGAAACTTAATGTAACTTAGTGAACTGATGCTGAAAACTGTGATGAAGGCTGCAGAGGAGGCTGAACGTACCACTTAGATCCAGGAACAGGACAGGGATGTGTGTCTCCATTCCAGGGACAGGGACCCTGTGGAAAACCAGCATCATCAGCATAGAGACAAAACAGCGACGCTTTAGAGCACATCTACCTTTGATCTCAAGCTGTATAAAGCAACACACACCAAACACAGAGGAGAAATATCAGAGGTTTACTCCAATGAGACATCCAAAAGTTTATTTTGATCTGTAACTTGAGCTCAACCGTGTTCATTATGTGACTATGATGTTTAGCCCTGTTTGGTGAAAGCATGAATAAAAAACTGTTTTGTTTTTTTTTCATTTGTAATGAGGTTAAAATAGATCCTTTAAAATATTTACCAGCAAGTTAACAAAAGGAAAAATAGAAAGTTAAAGTTTTTTGAACTTTATATAAAACTGATAAAATTCACCCCAAAAAAGTCTCTTCAGTAAATATACTCTACAGTTCTTAAAGTTTTGGAACATTTCCATTTGCTTATTTTGTTAAACTTTAAATCCAAGGCAATCCATCCAAAAGCCTAAAACCAAAGGTGTCCTCTAAGGCTGCACAAAAAGGCCTTCAGGGTTGGGTGTTTTTTTATCAGTGACAGTGGAGGAGTATTTTAGCTTGAATTGTCCATCCTAACAGGAACCTTTTGTTCTGAAATGAAGCAGAAGAAAAACAACAGAAAGAAGAAACTAAAAGTTTCAGATCACTTCTCCCTCATTAACCTCTCAACTGGAGCTCCAGGGATGCCGCTCCCGGCTGATGGCACCAGGACGGCGTTTCGCTCCTCGGTGAGTGTGAGGCGACACTCCAGCAGCTGGGACTCCCTTTCAACATCGTCCTCAGTCTTATCTACAAAAACACATACACGTCAAAACAACAACAACAACAAGAGAAGAGCTTAGAAAAAGGAACAAACTGTATGAAACCAGCATAACACATTAATATAATTCACATAAACCATGTGAAGGACAAATGTGATACATTTCTAAATCATCTGAGAGCAATTTAGAGTTTTTAACCCTAAATATCTTATTGAAATATTTTTTACCAAGTCAAAACAATATATTAGTACCTAAAAAACTAAACTAAAATTGGCAGAAGTTGTGATTCAAAAAGCTTTAGTAAGTCAACAGGTAGAGCTGTGATGAAATACAATCAAAACAAAGAAACACACAGACACAGACTTGGTTATGACAAGCGAGTAAGAAGAGCAGTATTTGCACTTTTAATTGATTATTTTATTTCTCTTTGAAGACACATTGCAAAAAGGAAAATCAAACAAACGGGTTGTTTAATCTGGACAATAATTGTGAGTGATTGTTCTCCAGCTTTCCCACCTGGTTTGGAAACGATCTTCTGTAGTTGCTGGTCCAGATACTCCTGTCTCTGTGTAAGAATGTCCAGCCACTGCTCTCTCATCCTCTCCAGGTCGACTTCCTACAGACAAACACGGGCAGACGATCACTTTTACAAAAGTATTCAGTGCTTTAACTTGGAGGACAGCAAAGGGACTTGTCTTTTTGTCTCAGGGTGGGTACTGATTCATTGATTCTGTGATGTTTGATGGTAATGACTTGAACCATTTCTCACTGATTCTTAACAGGAACCTATTTTTGTCTGAGTTTAACAAAAACATTTTAAGACGTGTCTACTCTAAAAGTCAACACACCTGGTAGCTGTCCATTTCCTCGCCCCCACCCTGGAAGAGAAACATTTAAAGAGTCAAGCCATTTATGGTATCAGTGCTGTTTGAGTCATAAAATAAATTAAATAAGCCAGTGATATATTTTCTTCTCACCCAGTGTGTCTCGCTGCCTTTGGAGGGACAAGTTTGACGGACCTTAACATCTCCAATGGACACTGATAGGATGGAGGCAGTGATGAGGGGCATGGTGCCAGAGTCTGGTACTGGACGGACCTCGACTTGAACCCGACGTGACTGGCCCTGAAGGTTCAGAATTATATGACATAATGAAGTTTTGGAAAAGAAGATGGATATTTCAAATTATGGCCCTCAATTCACAGGAGAGATATTTTAAAGAACTGACTGACTGACTTCCATCTGCTGAAGCTTTTAAATGGTTTAAAAATTACATAAATGATTGAAAACAAAGTGTCCAAGTTGAACGTGTATCCTCTACATTTTCAAACATTCAAAATGGTGTCCCACAGGGATCAATAATGGATCCTTTCCTTTTTATTATATCTATCAATGATTAATGCCAAAATGACACTGATGCACAGTTAAATTTCTATACTGATACTATTGTGTTATTAACTTCTTTTTCATGCTTGGTGAGTGCAGTTGGCAAACTGCAAGCTGTTTGTGATGTTGTACAAAGACTGAAATGATGGACTTCTCCAGGTCATACAGTTAAGGATGGCTATGAGATTTTTACTGTGAACAATGAGGTGATTGAACAGGTCTCAACATAAAAATATCAGGCTTTATTCTGGAAGAAAAATACTGAGTGTCTCAATAAAAAACTGAGGGTAAAGTTGGGTTTCCTCCAATAAAAACTCTGTTTCTCTTTTGTTGCAAGGAAGAGACTCCTGGCATCTTTTCTGTCCATGATTGACAATGGTGACAGTCCTTAAATGCATGCGACCTCCGCTTCTTTGACCTTGAAAATGTTGGACTTGGTGTATCATTCTTGGTGTATCTTTCTACTTTGAGATTTGTTTCTGCTTTGGGTTGCCGAGTGCATCATTATGTTGAAATGTTGCATTTCAACATAATATTGTATGATGTGTGCGTTTTTTTGCTCACTACTCCTCCAACAATTTATCATCGATTTTCACGGTTCAAATTGTTAAATGTTCTGCAGGTTCCAGAGAAGTGTGTGTGATGATTCAAATTTCTTACCCTTGTACTTTTAAAATATTCAGCATTTTACAACATTTTTTGGCCCCAAGCGCAGATGGCCTAATGGTTTAGGTCCATATGGCACAAAGCCCTTGGGCGGGCAGCTCGGGACCAATTGGTGACTTTCCCACATGTCACTCCCCACTCTCACCCTGTTTCCCACTCTATCCACTGTCCTGTCCTCTCACATTAAAGGAGTAAAAAGTACAAAAAAATAACTTCAATGAATACATATAAGAATTGGCCCATTAAAATGAATGGAAATGATCCGTCACCATGGGAACCACACCACTTATGATATCATGAGGCCACACAGCTGATGATGTCATAAAGGGGTTAGGGTAAGGGTAAGTGCGCAGCATTTGAGTTTAGCTCTGCTCCTCATTACCATGGAAACCATAAAGCTGATGATGTCATTAGGGGGTTAGGGTAAGGGTTCCGAAAAGTGCGCAGCACTTGAGTTTAGCTCTGCTCCTCATTACCATGGAAACCATAAAGCTGATGATGTCATTAGGGGGTTAGGGTAAGGGTTCCGAAAAGTGCGCAGCACTTGAGTTGAGCTCTGCTCCTCATTACCATGGAAACCATACAGCTGATGATGCCATTAGGGGTTCCAGGGTTATAAATTGGACTGGTATGGTTAGGGTGAAGGCCTTTGCACTTTGGGTCCATTTTTTCATCTAATATTTATGCACGTTATGCACATTGATCCCATGTTATTTCAGTAATTTTTGAACACTTACACCGAAACGTTTGTATTTTTGGATCCATCCAGGTTGCTTTGATGGTTGTTTGACTATTCAGAGACGCCGTAAGCTACATGTATTGTCATCATTATCATTTAGTTTAGCTGGCAGGTTAAATAACCAATGACAAAAATGTCTGGTGATGACACATCTTCTGTCATTTCAGGCTGTTTAGATGATAAATGTAGACTTGTGCATGTGTCTATGTGGGTGTCTGTGTGCCTACCTATGTGTGTGTGTATATGTGTGTGCCCCTAGCTCAAATACACTGACAGCTGCTGCTCAGAATTAATTACTTGATCACTGCTCAATGATTCCATTTTTCTCATGCTGTGAATTTTTGTAATTAACAGAAAGATAAATGCATCGGATTCAATGTGGAAGGTCTTTTGTGTGACTTTTTTTTTTATGGATTATGGATCTAAAGACTTTTAGGGCTCAGCACTGCAACATCCAGCGTTTGCTGCTGGTTGGAAATGCAGGTCCCCCTCAACCTCAAGTTGTATCTTGTATGAGAGAATCAGTCTGTCTTCTTTACATAACAGACGAACAGAGACCTGGTACATCTTTCTTTTCAAGGTTAGTCTTCATGAACTACCCTCATATTTATGCTCTTTACTGACTCCAGAATTATTCCTGGTAAAATAAAAGTTAAATAAAAAAGGTGCAGCTGATCATTTCATAGTGACCTGTAAACAACGCAAACATATCTGTGAAGTTTTCATAATTTTTATCTGATGGAAAGTTGATCCTTTTCCAAAGCTAGTCCAAGGATTCATCATACCTGTCTGAGTTGAAAGATTCCTCCTGTGCGTACGTCTTTACCAGGGAGCACCTCCACAGCTGTGAACTCTCCGGCCTCGTTCAGCTCCATCAGCTGCACCCACAACTCCAGTCGACGGGTCACTTCGCTCCACCTGCAGGCACAGCACGGTAACACACACCACTTCAGAACGTATCACCAAAAACTATATTTGATCCTTTCAGCACTCATATCTGACATAGAAAGACTCCTGTCATTGTTTACAGTCCCACTAAAAGATCCAGATTTCAGACTGATGTGGGACTACCACAGACAGCACTGATTACAGGACTGAATCTCAAGTACAGCCTGAAAAGGATTTCCGTTTAAAGAGCAATAGAAGGCGGAGGTCTTTACTAGGGCTGCAACTAATGATTATTTTTGTTGTCGACTAATCTATCATTTATCTTTTCGATTAGTCGATTAGTCACGATTATCTTCTTTATTTTTAAGCACCTATTTTGGACTTCTGTGTCCAGCAACCGAACTTGCTTAAATCTTCACACCTTTCAAAGTTACCCTGTTATACTCTGACAACGTATGTTTTTTAAAAAATATATTAAAATACTGACCCATGAAACATTTTTCTGTCACATAGTTGGTATATTTTTCAACATATATCACTGTGACCACAACAATAAAATGAATTAATTAAATTATACAAACTTAAAGTGCAAGTGGTAGTAAAAATAAATTCTTTGTAAACAAAAAACTCAAAGTTGCAGTTAACCTGCCTTGCAGGCTGAGGAGGTAATATGATTTCAACTTTAAACCAATCATGTCTGTGACTATCATGTTGAGGATGCTCTGTGTCAGGAGTTCAGCAATTTGAGGGGTGCATGAACCTCTCTTCAAGACAAACTCCATCACACACCTTTGCTTAAAACAACTAAAACAAAGAGAATAAAACAAAGAGGTCTATTACTTGCCAATTTAAAGATTACATACGATGTTTACCACATTTAAAATACCTGAAACTAATTATCACACATTTCTGACAGCTCAAATATCGATTTAATATGCTCTGAATCACATAGTAAGTGAAGGGGTTTACAATTAAGTATAAACGCTCGTCTTGACGGGCTGAAATTAGTTATGTCACAGCAGTTTTGCCTGTAATTCACTGATTACTTCCGTAAAGTACGCTTTAACGGAAGTGAACAAAAGGTAACTGCGACCCTATATCTCACATTTTTTGCCATGGCCTACAAGCCAGGTCGTGACAATATTATTTAAAAATATATACAAAGTATCAACGTTATTTGTGAATTCACCTCTCTGCGGTACGGGTTGACACAGCGGCTCAGGGGTGTCGGCGTTTAAGATGTTCGTGCATCACCGTAGTGCTGCCATGGAATGAAAGCTGAGCTTCACAGAGATTGCATTTAATGTGTTTCATTGGTTTATTTTCAGTGAAATGTTTCCAAACTCTTGAAACTTTAGGTCGGAGTTTAGGGAGTTTGCTGGCAGCGAGCGATTCTGCCTCCAGCACTACCTGTAGTCACTACAGTGTAGTGTACTGCAGTTACAGCTGCATGACGCATAAAGCGGTCCGTGTGTGATTTTTATTTACAACAACAATAGCACGACGTGTCGACACTGATTTTTTCACGTCGACGAATTTGTGTAATCGACGTTGTCGATTATGTCGACTAATCATTGCAGCCCTAGTCTTTACCCATGCATTATGCTTCTCTGCTGTACACACAGATACACACAGATACACACAGATACACACAGATACACACAGATACACACACAGATACACACAGATACACACAGATACACACAGATAAGAAAAGTTTAAATGTGATTAGTCAAAGTGAACTGCAAAATAAAAGCAGATAACTTCTTGTCCTGTATTATGGGCCAATCCACCGACTCTGTGCCATTTGTGTCCCCAAGAAATAAAATGTATAAATTCATGATAAAATTTACTGTAAAATACATTTTTGTATTAAGCCACGTGTCCTGCCCATTGATCTGATCGCATATTCGTAAAAATAATTTCAAGATTCATTTAAAGTACCATGAACGCTATGTTGCCTGTCCTGGCTTCCTAAAGTTAGACTTTATAGACTGTTATATATTTTTTTACATATTTTTGCTACTCTTTAGCCCAAGTATACTTTAAGTTTATTTTCTTAAAAAGAATTGTTAAAATTCAGACTTTAGTGGTGTCCCTGGGTTTTGACTGAGTCCTGTTACCCCCTCTGAAAAATTTGGACTATTTCCCCAGTCACATGGTCCACAGGAAGTAGCATCACTCAGATCCTCTGCAGGCCACGGGAAGACCCAAAGTAAGTTCCATTAATTTATTTTTCTGTATATTCAATGATATTTACACTCTGACTGTGGGGGCTCAAATGTGCTAAGTGTCAAAATGCTATTAGCATAAACGCCATGTGGCTATATTTCATGTGTTTGCTAATTCTCTGCTAAAAACTCAGTCCTGTTACTTTCAGTCCTGTAACTCAAATGAGGAGTAACAGGACTGAGGACCAGGAGCCAGTAGAGTCCTCAGGTCAATTGATTTATTAGCGTGAATATAATACTTACAGTGAACCGAGCTCCTACAAAGTGCTGCAGAAAGCAGCAGGAAATAAGCTGACAGACTTTGAAACCTGCTTTTTAGACGTCATGTGAGTTTTGGTAACAGGACTGAGAAAAATGAAACCATCTTCAGTTTAGGAAGCTTAAAAATGAAATAAAGTTGCCTGAGATGAGCCAATACACATTTTGAGTAGTTCAAAGTGTGTATTATGAGTAGAAAAAAAGACAGAAAATTAACTTTATTTTTAAAGCGTTACAACAAGCAAATGGCCTGTATGCAGGAAATAATGGAAATAATTTGTATTTTTTCTATGACAGGTACCTAATGATTCAGTTTTAATGACTGTGAGATTCATACATTCGTGTCACTGACCTTTCTCTGAGTGATCTGGTCTTGGCTTGAATCACTCCGAGGTCCCACAGTGCCAGGTTTCTACGATGGTTGGCTTGTTTGTGGCCGTACACTTCGATGGCCACAGCCCCGTCAGTCAGAAACTCCACAAAGTCCTCTGACACTGTCACAGAAAACTCCTAAAATGAAGAGCATGAGTGAGAAGTTTCATATTTCAGTATTTGTAAAAAACAGCATAATCTTTCATAAAGACGGGATAAATTTTAGGGTACATGGATAAAGGGGGTAGAGGATGAGAGCCCATTCAGTTTAAAGTGTTACCTTGGCGTTATCAAAGACCACAGTACACTGAGGGTCTTTAGAGGTGGAGGAAGAGCTGGATGGTGTGACCTCTGGGGCTATGAAAACCACCTCCTCCTGGCCCCAGAAGTGGTACTGACAGAACACAAAGTTGGACAGGTGACGAGGCAGACCGTTGGCCTGCAGGATTTGGACCTGAAGGGGTGAAAATGAGGAAATGGTTCCATCACATGCTCACCAGAGTAAATGCTTTGGAGATTTAGGAGTCCTCCAAACTAAGTGTGCATGTGCATGTTCTCACCACACACTCCAGCTTGCGCTCCTGTGGATCCCCATCAGTGCTGCCTGAAGCCTGGTCCTCAGAGCTTTGAGTTCCCCGCCACAACTCCACGTGCAGCCGACCTGCCACCTGACACACACACAGACACAGACACACACACATTTAAAGACATATTCTTTCATATGATTTCAGGTAAAAGAAAAAAACAAACAAACAATGAGGGTGTTTTTGCTGAAGTGTGTAAATATTTACTGGGTCGTACGTTATGAAAACATCACTTTGTATTCTTTGGCCATTTTCAACTTCTGTATTGTTTTTTTTTTATTTATTTAAATTTTGATTAATTCAAAATCTCTTGTAATCCTCTATCAACTTCTATTCTTCTCTGGAGGCAGCAGAAAAATAAACATCCTGGCTAACATCTCCGTCTTTGCACTCTCCCAACTTTTAATTTGAAATATACATGGGATAAAGGAGCATTTGTAAAAAAAAAAAATTAAAAAAAATAAATAAAAAAGAAAGAAAAGAAAAAAAGGGATAAAAACTAACTGAGGACATCTCTTCTGTTGAGCCTTCACCCCAATGATTATACTCCAGTGGCAAGTTACAGAGCTCCTGAGGGAATCTGTCTCTAACAGAAATAGCTTGATCTTTAGCTGCAGTGTGCTCCTCTTTGATAAACAGCTAGTCTCTGTTTGTTTGTTTTTTTCCGGAGCGTAAGGAGCTCTGAAGAGCTTGCAGAACATTACCTTTAATTACATCTTATTGTTTATTTAAAATATATCCATCTTTTTTTTCAAACAACTGTGGACATAATTCAAGTTTAGGGAAGTGGATAAGCTTTTTGGGAAAGATTTTGGTGAGGAAAGTATGGCAATATTAAAATGAGAACCTATCTGGAGACTGACATATAAACACATTCAAACATGATTTGTCTTTTAGTTTCATTTATTTCTTCTCTTTTTTAACCTAAGGGCACTGCACTTATTTGGTTTGATTCCTGTCTTTAAGGCAAAACCATGACAGTCACCAGAGGTCAGCACTCATCTTCCCCCTTCCAGTTTATATGTGGTGTACCCAAGGGTTCTATTTTAGGCCTGCTTTTATGTTCATCATTCCACTGTTATGCAGATGACACACAGACATACCTCCCACTGAGACCTGGTGACCAAGGAAGACTAGCTGCTGTTTTTAACGGTCTCAAAGATATCAAATGTTGGATGGTCTAAAGTTTCTTACAGCTCGATGACTCCAACTCAGGAATCCTACTTTCCAACTACCCCAAATCCCACAGTGCTCACTTCACTGTCCTCAAACATCACATCAACTGTAAGAAACCTTAGAACCACTTTTAACTCAGACTTAACTTTCCATCAACACCTCAAAAAAATAATAAAATAAAATAACTGTCCAGTCCTGTTTCAGTCACCTCAGATCCAAAATCAAATCTGTTCTGTCACAAGCCGACCTGGAAAAAGTCATTCATGCCTTCACCTTCTCCTGACTCGATTACTGTAATCTCTCTTCTCTGCTATCACCAACAAATCTTTCTTCCACCTCCAACCAGTCCAAAATGCAGCAGCTCGGCTTCTTACTGGATTTAACCAACAAAATCCTCCACGACTCCCTGTGCGTTTTAGGTTTTAAGATTTGCAGCCTTAGACCCACTGGTGGAGCTCTGCAGGTGGTTTAAAGGTAGAGGCTCAAATCAAAGGGTGATTGGGTTTTTTCTACCAGAGCCCCTCGACTTTGGAACGACCTTCCAGAGGAGGTGAGGCCAGCAGAGTCAGTGACAGCTTTTAAATCTCTTCTTAAAACTCACTTTTACAGACCTGCTTTTATGTAATTTCAACCTTTTGATTGTATTTTAACTTCAATGTGATGAATCTGACTTTAATATTTTTCTTCTTTTAAAAACAGTTTTATCAATGTTTTCATTTATTTTCTTTAGTACTCATAACACTTTTAATTATTTACTCAGTCGGTCAATGTTTATATATATACATTTTTTAATCTTATTCTCTCGAGACTTTTCCTTTTTCATCTGAGGTGATGTCTTTAGTTCACCTTCAATGTTTTTAAATGTGCCATAGAAAGTAAGTTATTATTTTAATTTCTTATTAATTTCTGACTTTAAAATCAACATTAGTATGAATTAGATAGTTATTCTCTGGATGTTTGTCAGTATAGGACTCCTCTTCTAACATTTCAAATATCAACATCCTGAAGACCAGATGAATGACAGAACATAAACCTTCATAAGAAGCACCTTAGAGGACTGAAAGAGATAAAGAGGCGTTGATATTTTAGTGATTGATTTATAAAAAATGACCATCTCTGGGCTCTTACCTCTCCTTTCTGGTTGATGATGGGTACGGCGTACTGCAGCCTGACGTCGTAGAACAGACAGGCCAAGAAAACATTCGCCACACCGATCAGACTGTGGTTCTCCTGCTCATCGAAGAACGGGTCAGCACGTTTGAAATACGACCGCATCACCTGAGAGGGAGAAGGTAGGAGAGAGAGGTGAGACTGATGATCAAATCACTTATTTGACTCCAGAACCTTCCTGCTTTATAAATCTCTAAATGTTTGTCTTTATGACAGCACAGTTCAGCATATCTCATCTTCTTGGCTTTCCGTGCCGTGTTTAATCTCTATGAACTCACGGGGTTGTCTTCATCAAAGTCTTTCCACTCCTGGTAGAGCTCCCTCATGTCCACAAGCCGGTTTTCCATTTTTTCCAGAGCCCAGATCTGCTTCCCTTTACCTTTACGACGAACCTGGATAGCTGGCTCACTGAGTACGACATCACGCTACGGAGAAGACACAAGAAAAAACAGCGTTAAATCCTTTTTTGCATGAAACTTCAAACAAAAAAAGTGCCCGTATAACTGACACATACATCTGTTTTGGTACAGGAAACTATTTCAAAGACTATAAACACCAGCAGCATACAAGCTGTTTTTAATCAACACTTTAATGAAGTGCCGTCTCCTTCTTTGAGGAAACCACAGTTTTATCATTTCTCCAACCACAAATGGTTTCACACAGTGTGGTCAGACTCAGTCAAAGGAACAAACGTATCAAGTCAGTTAGGCTGGTTTATCAACACTCGACATTGCTATCAACTTGAAATTAAAAATCAAATGTGCTCTTAATCCAGGAAAACTCTCCAAACATCTTGAGAACACTTCAGAAACTGCTACTGGCTTATTAGCTGACATTAGATAAAACCACATAAATAGTATGTCTACAGCCAGACCCTGAGGCCAATCATGATCTGAAGTTCATTTCCATATATTCCCAAGTTTTCATCTTTGTCTTAATTATGTCACTGAAATGAATCATGTTCTAATATATGTGGACATTTATATTTTCTGTCAAGGTCACAAACCAAACTAAAGTCTATCCAGGATCATCTCTTTAAACTCCATCTGAACTGTTCACAGGCTGCTTGTCTAAAGCTGAAGCTCTGAACATTCAGCAGAAACTCAACAACTCTTACAGCTGATGTCTTTAAATGAATCAATTTATCAGGATGAAAAATTTGGGCGTTCAAAAAACACATCAGAGGAAACAAGACCAGATTAAAGTTATGAAATGGAGCAAAAAAAAAAAAAGACAAGAAATTGGTGCATAAACAAGAAGAAATCAGAAATATTTGGGTCTGAAAATGTTGTTTGCAGGTCGAGATAGTCTGATTATGAAAACCAGTCCTGATCAAATCCAGATCCTGATCCTGCCATAAAAACATGCTGACATATTTCCTCCACATCGCCCCCTAATGGAGAACATTTTCCTTGGTCAGAAGCAGAATTTGATGATGTTTACACAGCAGGTAACACTGCAGACAACTGACCACTGATCATCTGGTATGAAGAGACACCTGAGGGACAGGCGAGACGCCTGAGGGACAGACGAGACGCCTGAGGGACAGGTGAGCTTTGATTTCATCAGTCTGTGATGATGGAACAAGAAGGTTTAAGGCCACTTAGAGACTGATTTTTTCAGAAATTACTAAAAGAAAGAGTTCACCGAGCGTTCAGAGGTAACTTTCAGGGTTAATAAATATGTGGGAACGAACTGCTGGTTCTTGGTCGTTTCCTCTTTGGAAAATGTGTGAACTCCCCTGCCCTACAAATTGAAACGTGTAAAAATACTGCAGTACAAAGTAACTTAAGCATCTTGACAACACACACACACACACATATTACCTTCCTGTTGGCATTCAGGTTAGCAGCAGGTATCTGCAGAGTGACCAGGTACTCTGTCCTCTTGTTGAGCTCCTCTGCTATGAAGCCAGCCTCCTGAGCCAGCAGGTTGGCCCGTACGATCTGCTCTCTCAGGCGCCTCAGGCTGCGACTCATCATTGCTTCTCTGAACAACAAACATTAACGTTCCTGTTTTTTAGTGGTTCAGTGAAACTTTTCTGATTGCAAAGACTTCACATATCTTGGTTGTGTCTCACCTGTCCTCACTCCAGCGCCTCATGCGTTTATGGGAGGTAGGTGAAGTTCCAGCTGCAGCCCCGCTGGGTAGCAGGTCTGTTGGGTCCAGGAGGTGGCTGGGCTTTTCAGGAGTGAGCCGCCTGCGGAGCTGCTGCAGCTCCTGTTCATACATCAGCCTCTGTCGCTCCAGAGCACACCGCTTCTCCTCCTCATACTGCCTCTCCAGAGTCTGCAACACGTTCTGCAAAGGATCTGAGGAGAGGAGTCAGGAGGAGGAGCCAGAAGAGGAAGGATGGAAGAAAAGTGGGAAGATACAGGAGGCTTAAACAAGTCTGAAGAAGTCAACATGAGAGCAGTTTGTCTACATGGAAACTCTTTGTTCTGTCATTACTGCTGGTTGAAGAGTCCAGAAATGATTTAAATCAAGATGTCAGCAGAGGATTTAAACATCATGATACTCCACAAGCTGTTTCAGGAGCACAGAATTTAGGAAACAGAATTATGAGTGCAGAGGTAGACTGACACAAGACTGGACACACCAGCTAAATGAAATCTATTAGGACTGTGTGTTCTGGATTGGCCTTGGAGTGTATTCCTACATAAGGGGGTGGGGGTGGGGGGGTCACAGGTCTCCAGCATGACTAAAATTTAGAAGTCAATAATTAGAGTTTGCTTCACTCAAATCTACCTGAGCTCCCCGCTTTGCTAACAAGTCTTAATCTTGAAAATGTAAAAAAAAAAAAAAAAAAAAAAGTGAGACGATTTTAATAATTGACTCTGTGAACAACAAACAGGCTTAGGGCTTTTTACACTTGTTCACTTGTTTTCAGAGCCTGTTAAGGCTTAAAAAGTGCTGACTGGAGGTCACTGGTTGAAATAACTTTTACACTTCAGGCCCAGGTAAGCAGCTCCTTAGCTAACAGAATCCTCCTTGATCCTCTTGACTTAGAGATTTCCAACCATACACACCTGGTCAGAGTTTTAAGACCAGTTGAAAAATTGTAAGAATTCACATTTTGCTCTGTTGGATCTTAAAAGGGTTCTAAGGAGAGTTTAAAATGCAAAAAGAAGAAATGAGAGTGAGACAAAGAAAAAAAAAACAAGAAAGCAGAAGTCTGTTTATCAGCTGATCAACAGTTGAAGACCACAACCTTTAAAAGATTAAATCTGCACTAAAATGTGGATTCAGTGTGATTCTCTGTCAGGTGTTCACTCTGTCCTCCTTCTCTCTTTAAAGCAGTCATTGTTGAGCTGCATAGTCCACAGTCAGACAGTCATTTTGAATGTCTTCAAAGATCCTGAGGGTTATGGAACAAAAAAGTCAAGTGGTAGACTCAAAAACATTTCACCGGCGCTGAGCTGGAGGATTTGATAGGCTGTCCGTCAAGACACGGCACGATCCTGGACACAAATGAAGGTCGTTACTTGTGCCGACTGCAGCCCAGTAACCATCAGACGGTGTCTGAGAGAGAAGAGCTTTAAGAAGAAAAAACCTCTTCAAAGGCCTCGTCTCCTTCAACGCCACAAAATCACCTGTTTGGATTTTGAAGAGAGCAGCAAACATGGGACACTGAAAGGAGGAAGAAAGTTTGATTCTCTGAGAAGAAAAAATGTCACCTTGACGGTCCTGATGGCTTCAAATGTTCCTGACATGACGAGGAGATCCCACTGGAGATGGTTTCTAGGCGGCACAGTGGAGGGGGCGCCATCATGATCTGAGCTGCTTTTTCCTTCAATGGAACAATGGAGCTTCAGGTTGTTCAGGGCCATCAAACGGCGGCTGGCTATGTGGAGATGTTGCAGGGGGTGTCCTTCATGACTGAGGGCCCTGCTCTGTGTGCTAATGACTGGGTTTATCAACAGGACAACACTGCAGGTCACAATGGCTGCCTGACAAAGGACTTCTTCCAGAGGAATGAGCTCACTCTTTGGACCATCCTGCATCTTCCCCTGATCTAAATCACACTGAGAACATTTGGAGATGGATGGTGAGGGAAGGTTACAAAAATGGACGTCAGATCCAGACAGTGGACGACCTCCATGAAGCCATCTTCACCACTTGGAGCAACGTTCCCATGAGCCTCCCGGAAACACTCACATCAAGCATGAACAAAACAATTTATGAAGAGATCAACAGGAATGGTGGAGCTCCTCATGACTGAGTCCTTTTTTTCAAACTTTGATTTATATTTAAGGAGGTTTTTAAGGTTTTTTTGAGCTGTGGTCTTAAACTTTTGATCAGCTGATAAACAGACTATTTCACTTTAATTATTGATTTTAAAAATAATTGATAATTGCTTACTCATTTATTTAACTCTCCCATTTCTTCTTTTTGCATTTTGAAAATCCACTAAAACCTATTAAGACCCAACAGTGCAAAATGTAAATTCTTGCATTTTTCATCTTGTCTTAATTTTTGATCAGGTGTGTATATGAAGTATTTTTTTTAACATACAAACCAACATCTAAAAGGTACTTTTCTGTCAGGGTATCTGCACTATCAGGAGAATCCAGTATGGTACAGATGACAGCTGAATCAACAATCCAGTGTCAATATATGTTAGATTGAAGTCCGAGGTCATATTGATCCTTAATAGAGCATTTCTAGTTTTTTTTTAACCCAGAGTTTAACTCTTGAGAAACAATAATGACTAGTTGACTGTATGTGATGTTGTTTCATTAGGTTACCTTGACTGCTGTGATATATTTTGGACTGTATCATTAGGTTTGAGGCCAACTCACCGTTGTTGCCCATTCCTTTAATCATGACCTCAGCCTGAGCAAACTCGTAGCCAAAGCTCAGCTCACTGGAAACATCACTGGCAGCATCGATCTCCACCTCCAGCTGGTCGGTGCTCAAACACGTCTTCATCACAGCAGTCGACTCTTCACCTTCAGCTCCAGCATGGACCATATACCTGGGCAGGTTGATCCTGTGAACATGCATTAAGAAAGAAGAGATGTGATGAAGCAGAGTGGTTTAAACAGATGGCATCACAACACGTGGATCTGTCTGTAGGGTGAGAAAAGAAATGCTTTTCTACACACCTGAAGAAGTGGTTGTTCCCCCACAGGATCCGGTCCCCATGATGAAGCTGGATTGGAGCGGTGACTGCAGCCCCGTTCACACAGGTACTACCAAAGAAAAATTAAAGGAGTTTATGAAGTAAGATAGTTGAACTGAGAGACGGTGCTGCAGCCTGCTGTTAACATTCCCAAGCACCCAGTCTGAATTTTATGGATCTGGTATTTTGACATGTGATCTGTGTAAAGTGGTGTAGACCTACCTGTATTTGTTATTAGAGGAAGTATTAGTCTGGATAGTGTGAGAGTGACTGTTCTGTGATAAGATTTAAAATCCATTGTATAATAATTATCTGTAAGCTTTGAGCAGCAGTGTTGGAATGAAAAGTCTTTTTGTTTTTCTCTTTTTTTCCTGTTTTTGTTTGTCATTTGTTCAAGTATTGTTTTCTGTTGGGGAAGATCAGGGTTTATTTAGATAACTTTTTGTTTATTGTTTTGGTAGTTTTCCTCGCATTCAAAGCTCATTCAGCTGGGACTTTATTTGATTTGACCTGTTTTCTGTCTTTCTTGGGTGTGTTTAGAGTGAGGAGCAACAACACCTTGTTTTGTCCATTTTCCTTTGGCCTGCATCCCTTTTTTTAAATGATATCTGCTGCTAGCATTAAAGGTTCTTGTTTAAGTATCTTTTTTATTCTTGACAATGCCATTTGTAATCTGAACATGAAACTGTGTGTAGCTACATCAACAAGCACTTTAAAGGTCGATTCAGGGTGAGTGCATACCGAGCATTGCGGTGAGGACTGAGCATCACGCCATGGCTCTCTGTGATGTCGATGACACAGTGTTCGGCTTGGATGGCCATTCCACAGAGCTGGATGTCCTGAGAGTTAGCTGAGCCAACACGAGTGTGTTCCTGGACATGAGACACAGAGGAGACGCAGTCCATAACACAAAGATCCTTCGTTCAGGATCTCCAGACTGGTATGGATGTGTTTCAGTACCTTTAGATAGTAGACCAGTAGCTCATTTAGGGCAGGGTCAGCGTTCAGATTGACCAGGAAACACTTGTCATCTACCACTCGGATTCCAGAGGACTGCAGAGAGATGCCCAGACTCTCCAGCTGCCGCTGACGATCCTGAAGAAAACACGAGTTAATTCATACGTCACATAAGACGGATCCATCATTCTTTTTACACATAAAATCTGGGGAGTCAACCTTACATTTCACACATGCAGGTGTCTCAGAGCACTTTCCTGTTGCAGTGATGGGTTTGTAAAGATACACAATAAAGAACGCTTAATATTATTATTTGCAGCACATCTTGTATTAAATTAAATAAATGTCATCAAGTTGTCATTTGTTTTCCTCTATTAAGTTTCAACTCAGCAAAATTATATATTTTTTTTATTTTCAGAAGCACATTTTATGGATTAGCCTGGTTTTATACACAAACTGGGTGTTCATAAGTATCTGGGACACTTAGGAAAGGTGATGGAACACAGTGGGAAACATGAGCCTGTCCCAGCTTTTTAGGAACGTATTGCAGACATCAAATTCAAAATGAGTAAATATTTGGGTGAAAAAACAATAAAGTTCATCAGTTTGAACAATAAATATCTTGTCTTGTAGTGTATTTAGTTGAATACAGGTTAAATTTGGATTTGCAAATCATTGTATTCTGTTTTTATTTACATTTTGCACAACGTCCCAACTTAATTGGAATTGTGGATGTAATATCAGTGAATTGTGTTTCATTTAATTAGGTTAAACTGAATAAAGAGAAAAAAACATCAAAAATTCTAGTTGAAGTGGAAGAAAGTGACACACAGTTAATGAACCTACATTGAAGCCCACTAAGAGTGGATTTATCTCATTTATGATACATATATTTAGTTTGGTGACTGTTATAGTAGATTTTTCTGTTTGTTACCTGTGCGATAGCCTCAGTCTTTCTTAGCTTCTCCTCCCAGGAGACGGTCATTTCCTGGATCAGTTTCTCGGACTCTTCCAGCCGCTCCTTCAGCTCAGGAGCCTTCATCGACTAAGAGTGACATGAGCTGCATTAGACTCTCAAAACATACAAGTTAATTCAAATGTTTACTCAATACAAATTCAAATGATGAGTGAAGTTAATCTGCACCTCGGCCTCAGTCAGCTGCTCCCTGAGTTTCTCCACTTCTTCTCTGAGCTCTCGAATGATCCGGGCATTCGGGTCTTCATTGACCACGGCATGGTTGACGATGCTCTTGGCCCTGTCGGCGTAACGCAGCGTGGACAGTGTCTCGTCATAGTTGTCTGCAGAGGGGCTGATGGTGGCAACCATGGCTGTGCGGCTGTTTCCTCCAAGGCTGTCCTACAGGTCAGAGACAGCTTTTACAACCTTTGTGCCAAAACTCAGAACAATAACGGAAGAAAGGAATATACACTATTTAGGCTTAAAGAAAGAACAACTATACAAGTTACAGCAAGAAAATGTATACTGCTGAAGCTTTTAATGATAATCTCTGTTTCTGCAGCAAAAGAAACAGAAAAAAATCTGCTTTTTGGAAGTGGAGTCAGAACTAATGAGAGATGTTATTTCTCTTTTTGTACCTTGAGCAGCCATGTGAGCACAGAGTCTCTGTAGGGAACAAACTTGTTCTTGTTCTTTCCTGCTCCCTGGTCAGCCAGGGCAGAGATCACTAAACCCAGAGTGCTGAGAGACCTGAAGGAGACACGTTAAAGGGCTCATATGAGGAATCACACAAGGACTTATTGATGTTCTCTGTGCAAAATGAAAAACACTCTGTTTTTAGAAGTGTAAGAGGGGGAATGGGACGCTGCTTAACATAAAGATCAACTAACACAGCGAATAAAGAGGGTCAGAGGGTCTTTGGTGTCTAACGGTTTTTCTTTTCATGGACTCACTTGTTGATGTTGCTGCCTTCTTTTAGACGTTCCCCTGCTGCTCCAGTTTTTGCTGCTCGCTCACTGCCGGCGAGATCGACCAGGCTGAGTTTGCTCACCTTCTCCCCACTCGTCTGGAGCAGACAAACAGCATAATGAAACACACATTACACAACAGTCCACCCATGTGAACATTTTCCTTCTCATTTCCTGAGAAGGAAAATTTTAAAAAAAAGTTTGATTTAAGCTAAATCCAAAACCAAAGCTGGGGCCACACTAAATACATTTTGGCTAAGACTAGTAAGTAACTATATAAATATATACACCTGATTAAAATGACCAGTTGAAAAAGTGCAAGAATTTATACTTTGCTCTGTTGGATCTTTGAAAGGTTTTAGTAGAGTTTCAAAATGCAAAAAGAAGAAATGGGAGAGACAAAAAAAATAGTAAGTTACTTTTGCAAACAATTGAACTGAAATAGTCTGTTTATCAGCTGATCAAAAGTTTAAGACCACAGCTAAAAAAAAACTTAAAACCTCCTCAAATAAAAATCAGCGTTTGAAAAAAGGACTCAGTCATGAGGAGCTCCAGCATTCTTTTTGATCTCTTCATAAATTGTTTTGGTCATGTTTGATGTGAGTGTTTCCAGGAGGCTCATGGGAACATTGCTCCAAGTGGTGAAGATGGCTTCATGGAGGTCGTCTACTGTCTGGAACTGACGTCCATTTTTTAGATCAGGGGAAGACGCAGGATGGTCCAAAGAGTGAGCTCATTCCTCTGGAAGAAGTCCTTTGTCAGGCGGCCATTGTGACCTGCAGCACTGTCCTGTTGATAAACCCAGTCATTAGCACACAGACCAGGGCCCTCAGTCATGAAGGACACCCCCTGCAACATCTCCACATAGCCAGCCGCCGTTTGACGGCCCTGAACAACCTGAAGCTCCATTGTTCCATTGAAGGAAAAAGCAGCTCAGATCATGATGGCGCCCCCTCCACTGTGCTGTCTAGAAACCATCTCCAGTGGGATCTCCTCGTCATGTCAGGAACGTTGAAGCCATCAGGACCGTCAAGGTGACATTTTTTCTCCTCAGAGAATCAAACTTTCTTCCTCCTTTCAGTGTCCCATGTTTGCTGCTCTCTTCAAAGTCCAAACAGGTGATTTTGTGGCGTTGAAGGAGACGAGGCCTTTGAAGAGGTTTTTTCTTTTTAAAGCTCTTCTCTCTCAGACGCCGTCTGATGGTTGTTGGGCTGCAGGTGGCACCAGTAACAGCCTTCATTTGTGTCCAGGATCGTCCTGTGTCTTGACAAACATCCAATCAAATCCTCCGGTCAGCGCTGGTGAAATGTTTTTTCTTGACTTTTTTGTTCCATAACCCTCAGGATCTTTGAAGAAATTCAAAATGACTGTCTGACTGTGTCCAACCTCAGCAGTGATGGCGCGTTGTGAGCGGCCTTGATTATGCAGCTCAACAATCCGACCAAGTTCAAAGAGAGAAAAAGAGTCTTTGGCATCAGGAGGTCATGACAGTGAACACCTGACAGAAAATCACACTGAATCCACATTTTAGTGCAGATTTAGTCTTTTAAAGGCTGTGGTCTTCAACAATTGATCAGCTGATAAACAGACCGTTTCATTGTTGTTTCAAATAAACTGCTTTTGAGTTTTTTTTGTCTCACTCTCATTTCTTTTATTTATTTTATTTTTTTGCATGTTTTTGCATTTGCAAAATGTAAATTCTAGCGATTTTTCGACTGGTCTTAAAATGTTGTGTTCATATAAAACACACATGATTATTCATTCATTCATCTTCTACTTTAATTTATCTTTAATATTAAATATGTGGTTATTTTTTAAATCTGTCACATTTTCTACCATCAGACTCACCTCTAGATTTATACATGTATGTCAATGAAAGGATAAGGATCCTGTAAGGGGTTAACAGTTTTTTGAGTGTGTCTTACCCCAGACTTGAGGTCCATGAGGGTGTGTGTGAGGATGATGTTGAACACAGCGTGGGATCTGCTGCTCTCCTCATTCATGTTGGTGGCTGCCACTGTGCGAGATTTATTTCCCTCTGACATCAGAGACTCTATGTCCTGTCAGAGACGGTCACCACAAACAAACATGTCTCGTCTGCACCCATACTTTATGAAACGTATTCCCTCAGTAACACGATGTGATGAAACCCAAAGAAAAACAGAGAATATATTGAATATAGTTAATTATTTTCATCTACCTTGTAGCTCGCTACAGCAAGACGAGAGAGGCCGTCAACATAAGGCCCAAAGACTTTATGCTCCCTCACTCTGAGTGTCTGCCGGTTTCTGCAGGGACAAAGAGAATGTAATAACTCTTTTTCTGTCAATCTTAGTGAAATGAAATGAAAGAATGATGAATTATAAAAGACGTGATCCTCTCACTCAGAGCAAACAAAAAGCAGAGTCAGTCTTATGATCCTGCTGGTGAACGTTAAATATGGATTCACTGCAGTGCGCACGACTAACAGGAAATATCATCATAATACACACGCTTACAGCAAAGAATTCAAACAAGCACTCGTTTTTTTAAAGAATAGAGGCTCATGTAAAGGGATGCTGACACAGTTTATGTTCTGTATGCGACTCCCTGCTCTGGTTTCTCACCCTTTGGGGTCGAGCAGGTCCCGGACCTTCTCGTTGTATATCTCCATGTAGGAGACCTCCACGGTGAAGCTCTCTCCCTCCTGAGCTTCCTGCACAGTCCTGCTGAACAGCGAGCTGCAGAGACGAGGGATCAAACCAGGGTGCTCTACAGAGCCCATCATGGTGTAAGACTTCCCCGAGCCTGGAGGCACACAGTTAGAGTTTGAAGATCCAAATATCAAACAGACGGTAAAAACACAGGCAATAAAAGAGAGCGAGAGGAAAAAAAAAGGCCTGATGTTAGGCGAAAAGGACTCTGTTTTAATCATCTTAATGAGAGTGTGAAGAATACAATGAACAAAGCTTCAAAGCAAAGTATGGAGGCACTAGTTAACATTAAGAACAGCAAAATGCAGCAAAAACAAAGGACACCAGGACAAAAAAAAAACCTTTTTAATCTTCTGAACAGTTTATCTGAAGCTGAGAGATGAAAGTGAGCAACAACTAGATCCAGCACTGCCTTTGATTCTGCTCCTGATGATGTTTTCAAATAGAAACTGTAATTCAAAAATTTTGCATGCAGCTGAAACACCTTTTTAAACAGCTTTGAGTTAAACTAATCATGTTTTAGAAACCCTTTTTTTTTTTTTTAGCTACAACTGCTTTATTGGCTCTGAACACAACAGTTAATGACTGTGATAATGTACAGTGTATAATCAAGGTGGACTTGTTACCTGTCTGTCCATAAGCAAAGATGCAGGCGTTGTAGCCCAAGAAGGCATTGTCAAGCAGACTCTCCCCGAGGCTCTGGAAAACCACGTCCTGACCTGAGGCAGAAAACACACGTCTTAAACTTCACACCATGAAAAATAACCAGTCTTTAAAGACAGCTTCAGTAACAGAGGACTGTTAAAACGACATCCCAAAATAGACATGTTAGCATTTAGCTCTACTTTTAGTCACTTTCCAAACAGCCTCCAGGCTTCATCTTACCAATGTCTTAATCATGTCACTGAAATGAATCATGTTCTAAATTATGTGTACATTTACATTTTCTGTCAGGGTCACAAACCAATCCAAAGTCTATCTATCAACATCACTTTAAACTCCATTTGGACTGTTCATAGGCTGCACACCACTCAAGAACTGGTGCAGAAAGACAAAGACTGATGCATAAAAATAGTTCAGAGTACAGGATCAGAAATATTTGGGTCTAAAAATGTTGTTTGCAGATCAAAACAGTCTGAATCTGAAAAACATTCCTGATCAAATCCAGGTCCTGATTCTGTCACAAAAATATCAGTAACATGTATTCACAAAGCTTTTCAGAGCTTCTAATTTAGCCTAAAAATTTCTAGCAAGGAGTCTGAGCTTAAGAGTGATTCAGGAAGTTCTGGAGAACAACTCTGAGTGAGGAGGGGACAGAAACTTTGATCTTAGTGAGGAGTGGTTGACCCTGTTGATAGGTATGACACAATCTTCTTAAAGCTGTGATTGGTTGTTACAAAAAAGTTCTCCAGATTCTCTGAATCTGTTGATATTATGGACTGTAGATGATTCGCTAAATTATTTTCAACTGCACATTGAGAAACATTGTTCTTAAACTGTTGGGCTATTTGCTCACGCAGTCGTTCACAAAGTGGTGAACCTCGCCCCATCCTTGCTTGTGAATGACTGAGCCTTTTGGGGATGCTCCTTTTAATACACTTTTATTCCCAGCTTTTTTGGAATGTGTCAGAATAAGTGAATATTTACCAAAAAAAAACAAAGTTTATCAGTTTGAACAATTAATATCATGTATTCTATTTTTATTGATGTTTAAACAGTGTCCCAAATTCATTAGAATTGGGGTTGTATGAATGTGATAGAATTCTATACGCTCATTTACTAGACTGTTTGAGGGGTGGATCAGCAGCTAAACAGCTGTCCCAGGTGGAAGTCACTACCATCTTGTCTGTTTCAGATACTCCTCCCTCCTCCTAACAGTTTTTCGCCTCAGGAGCTCTCTTGAGGCCGAAAACGATTTGTGAATAACTTTTATCATACAAGGGAGCATTCTAAGAAAAATCTTAGAATTCAAGGAATTCTGAGATTTTTCTAAGAACGACTGAATCACTGCGAGCTACTTTTAGCCTGAGGATGCTTTGTGAATACAGGCCCAGGCCACTTATCACCTGGTATCAAGAGACCATTGACGGACAGGTGAGGTTTGAGTTCATCAGTCTGTAAAGATGGAATGAAGATGTTTGAGCACACTTAGTGACTGATTTTTACAGAAATCACTGAAAGAAAGAGTTCACAAACTGAGCATTCAGATGTGACTTTCAGGGTTCATAAAGATCAGAAGATCAAATGAGGCCCTGAAAAAAATCTTTGGATACGCCTGATTTAAATAGTTCAGTATAACAGGAAAACCTCCCAGCAGACACCTGTCTCACCTGGTGATCAGTCACCATGCAACCAAGCACTATAAAATGAAAGCTCTAAATCTGAAGGAACTAACCTGCAAACTTATCTTTTTGTGTCTCATCCATTGACCAGAAGCAGTAGTCATAAGCAAAAACCTGAGGAGAGGAACAAAGTGGGTTGAGAATTTATGGTGCAGTGTCACCAAGCAGCGTGTGACTTAAAGTGTTAAAAGATTATTTAAAGACTCACCTTTGGCTGGCTCCTTAAGGGAACAGAGAAGGAGATAAAATATCAGTAAACAAACATGATCTAAATCAACATGAACATGTCAACAGGTTTCACTCTATCGAAGGCCTGTGGATATACACAGCAGAGGTACAGATTAAAGAGATGAGCTTCAAATCTGAGTTTTCAGGTCGTACCACGCAGGCTCTCTTTTTACTCAGCCTCATCATCATTGGAGTTTACTCCTTGCTCTGAATTTAGGATAATTTCAGAATGTCTGTAATGAATCAACTGTAATGATGCACTAAGCAATATGGCAGTGTACCCAGATACTATCATAAGAATTGCTTTGAAATTTGTAGTAGCAGTTAGAAAATATGACATGGTTTAAGTCACTGTCACTAGAAAAGTGAGAGTCAAGAGTCAAGGATACTGTATTTTATTTTAGTGAGCTTAAAAATCTGTCAAGTAGAATAATCCTCTTTGGCTCACTGCAAATGAAGAGGAGGGTGAGACCTTCAGCTACACTCAGATCCTCTTTTTCACCAAAACCCTTAGAGCACAGTCACTGTGTTTAAGCTTCATCCAAGAGCAGCCTTATATCCGTCAGCAAACATCATCACATTCCAGCAGGACAACGTCAAACGTAATCATCAAACCAACTCTTTGTTTCCAAGCGGAGTCGTATTATTGTCCGTCAGTCGTGCCACATTCATGATACAGCACGTCTCAGTCTGTTCCAGTTTGAATCTTACATTCAGTCCAGGAAAACATGCATCATGGGGTTTAATGATAGTTTACAGGCTCTATAAATCAAGATAATGATTGTGGCCCAGCATATCAAGAACTCTTGACTTAAGAAGTGATTTACAATCACAGACTGTATGGATGAAGTCTCTGTGACATCATCAGTCTGTTCCTGATACAGAGTTTTGAAGCCGATCATCGGCGGAGGCCATATTTGAAATGCTAACTCAAGCTTTGTGCCTCCACACTAACAGCTATCCACCTCTTCCTTCAGAAGTCTATGGGTGTTGACTTCCGCCGGTTATCGTCTTCCAGTTGCCGCTGCCAGAAAGCTAGCTCAAAACAACTCGTGTGAAATCATTAATGCTAGATAGGACTCAGTGTAAACTTTTAAAAACAAACGCACTATGATTCCACCTCCAATTTTTTGTTCATTTTGTTACTTTTTTAAAGCTGGTTAAGCAGGACCCCTGCTTTAGGGCAATGCAAGTTCAGTCATATGTTTAAAAAAAGAATAGTGAAGGGATTCTTTCTAGCTTACTCTGACTAGCTGACTTTAGCATTTTACCTTCAATTTTTATCTCTAACTGTTGTCTGTTTAAAATTAATCTTGCATTATTGTAATGCATTTATGTATTGACGTGTGCTGCTGACCTCTTGGCCAGGTCACCCTTGCAAAAGAGATCTCAATCTCAATGGGTTTTCTACCTAGTTAAATAAAGGTTAAATAAATAAGTAAATAAACTAGCTAACTCTAGCATAGCGCTGAATTCTTGATGTAAAATGCAATGAGTACAAACACCAACTTCAACAAAACAAACCAAATACATGATGCCTGTTTCATGGCTCGTTTTTCCATGTTACATTTTTTTAAACACATTTTACCCAACCATTTTCAGCGAGGATATCTCAGCATTCAATGATTAAATATTTTTTGTCAAAAGTACTTAGATCAAACAATTCAACTGAAAATTTAGAGAGAAAAATTAGCTGTATTTGTGGTGTTAAAATCAACCGCTGAACTTGTAAATTCAGTTTCCAGGGAAGCCCCCTTTTGAAGAGCTGTGCCATGAATACCTTAAAACAAACAGTCACTCAGGCATAAATATCAATCTGAGCACACGGGTGGTGGGCTAGAGGGTGGTTTAATGAAACAAGGCCTCCCTATGTGAGACTTGGCAAGTCCACGAAAGAGCAAAATTAAGTCCTGTGTCCTGGACTGGGGAGGACATTCCTGAGATAACTGGCAGAGCGTTGCAGCTCCAAGGAGTCACTAAAGCAGAGAGGAGGATGGTGGGACAGCATTTCTGTGACCAACAACATAAAAACAGACACCAAGGTCTGTGTTAGGTTTGATCTGATCCTAAACAAAGTCCTTCTAGGCGGACAGTCATCATATAACATTTCTAAACCCAGGATGTACAGCAAACAAACATTTGTGAGGCCACAAACAGAAAATCAGGAAAGGGTTTCTACTCAAAGCCAAGCTTAGATAAGAAGAAGTGCAGATTGTGCTTATATTTGCCAAGTGTTTTGCTGAAAATGACTGTTTAATGACTGATGAATAATCCAGGACTGTTTGTGACTGGTGCGGTTAAACAGGATCCATGAAACTACTGTTTTACACGTCTGCTGGCTCATGTAAAGCTTCACAGCTTCACAGCCAAACACAAAGCTCTCAGACCGATGGGGTCAAGGCGCTCCTGCTGTAGTCTTGGTTGCAGCCACCAAGGGTGCCGTAACACATTAACATCCCCTGAGACTCATGGAGCAAATCAGAGGGCTGACTCAGCACAAACCTGGTGAAATTGGCTGGTCAGTGACTTTCCTTCCAAGAGAAAAAAAAACTTCCATATTAAACTGATTATGCTCATAATGGGATACGGTCCACTGGCAATCAACTGGAGGAGGCTTTAACTCAAAAACAACAAAGAACGTTTTTAATGGCTGCTGAAAACAGTTTACTTCTTTAACTTTAGCTTTTCTATGAACTCATCAGTGGTGATCTTACGTGTTTGTGGTGCACTGAGCCTGTAAAACCTGTTCACATTGATCCCTGAGGGGAACCTTACAGCTGAAGCATGTTAGGACAGAAAAGACACCAAAAACACACAAACGTGCACGCCACAACTATGAAATCTATACGGCCCCTTTTACAAAAACAAAGACTCATAACTTCATATCAAGAGCGGGTTGCCCCAAAGCTAGTTTACTGAAATAGGAAAAAAGAGGAACCTTCAGGGAACATGAACCTACACCACTCTGCCTCAGCCTGTTGAGTGTAGAAACCCATTGGCTTGTTTCACTCAGCACAAAATGCAGCAATATCTGCCATTAGTTTTGTGCTACTATTTTCCTGCAGACTTATTCCTATACTGACAATACGCTGAACACAATACATTAAGTAATGATTAATCCAATAAGGTACTGTTTTCAGCTCCGCTCCGTCCTGTTTTCATTCCTTTAAATCAATACGTGTCTACCTGAGCAGGATGGAGCTAGAACAGACACACCCTTTGTAAAGACAGGAATGCTGCAGGAAGGACACCGGGGGAGGAGGAAATAATGGGAAGCAGAACGGGTGGAGTGACATGAAGACTGGACCTTCTTCCAGGGATCTGGGTGCCAATCGGACAAACAATTTAATAGAAATTTTCAATTTTTATTCAATCCAGTGGATGATTAAACTGGTGAAACATGTAACTGCAGGATTTAATGAGGCAAAACATTAACAAATCACTACATAAAAAATGAGTTTCATTGGGGAAAGTTCTTCCTTTTTGTCAACAAGCTAGCTCAGGCTCCAGGACATTTCTACTGAGACTATTACAAATTGGGAAAAATTGAAAAAACAACGTTAAAACTGCAGAGCAAAGTGATTCAAGTGTTGCTAAAGCAGCACATTCATTGAGGGCTATGACTTTACTGCAACATGTGATGTAATAAAAATTATTATACTTGGCAGTCTACACAGCAACTGGTAAACACTGAAGTGTTTTCAGTGCACATGAAGAGTGGAAAATGAAAGGACCTGGAGGAAATATCCGTCACAACATTTATGTGAAGCAAAGGTAAAAATGCACTCAAGGCAACTTTTGATGACTGGTTACAAACTACCATTTCCATGATCAATAAACCTGCTGCAACTGTAAGTCAAAACGAATCTAAAAATCTTTTGGTTCAAATCATGTGAGATGTTGGACGATGTTCTCAGCCTAAAAAGCATTTTATCAAACATCAAACCATATCATGTAGACATGACACCTTTAAATAATATTGTGCTGATACATCGAGAGCATCAAGTGAAAAACTAGAACCCCGGTTAAGATCATATCTCTAATGACCAACAAATCTCAAATATCTAAAGCAGGTAGCTCACAGGGCCTCAATAAGTAGCTCACCAAGCAAAAGAAAAATGTAAAAAATGACAGAAGAATGAGGAAGAAAATACAAAGAATTTTGTAGAACTCTGTCTACTTCCTACAACTCTATATCTTTCCAATCTCCCCTTCCCCACCCCACAGAGAATATCAGCCAATCATGTTCGTATTTATGACTCCATCACCTGTCCTAATGAGCAGTAGCTGGTGTGTGGACTCTGTAGCCCACAGCTATTGTTTTCAAACCAAATGTGAAAGGAATTATTGCTACAAATTTAGGTTTTATTTTACTGTTACTAAATCTGGCAAACTGTTTGGAGGCAAACAATGAGTGCACCAGACAAACATGCAGGCTCTGGTCAACAGCATGCAGTGTCAAACATCATGTTAAAGGTGAAGGTGCTAAATAGGTTCCCAGCAATCAATCGATCAATCAGTCAGTCAATCAATAAATAAATAAAGGAACTAGTTTTATTGTTTGAAAGTAGTTCCTAAAAAAAGTTGGACACCCCTGATCTAAAGTAAATGATGACAAAGTCACAGGTTGGAGTCAAAGAGTCAAATCCTGTAATAAGATGGACAAGCCTATCCTGAGAGTCCTGAGTTGAGGACAAACACAGAAATCCAAAGTAGTGGAGGCAGGGTACACATTAACAAGTCCAACTAGTCAAAAATTGGAGACTGACTCATGAGTCAAGACCACCAAGTCCTTAAATAAGTCTCAAGTCAAGACCAAGCGACTCATGTTTGACTAACCATCAAATTCAACAATATCAGAATAAATTTCTCAAAGGAAACCAAAAAGTGAGGTGTGGGTGCTGAAGTTGTGTTTGCGCACAGCACCAAGGTGGACGTGATTTGAAAGTCATCAGAGTTATGATTCCAGTCTAACTCTCATTTCAAAGTAATGTTAGACAAGCTCTAACCTTTACCATGGTTACCTTAAACTGTTCAATTAAAGGTACAGAAAATGGATTCATGTGGGATCAGTGAGGATTAACATTAAAATGTTGAGATGAGACTGAGTTTAAAACTCTCAGCAGCTTACCTGGGGTCTCCTTTGCTCATATTAGTGAGAGCAGGATGCAGCACTGTCTGGTTTCCCTCCATCTCCACCACACATTTTGTCTTCAGATCTTTTTCTGTAATCAAACAGAAATCAGTGAGGAAAATCATGTATAATAATGGTGCAATTAAAAGGTACTTTTTCTCTGCAGTGCAATGTTACACCAGTTTGATGACATGTGGGCGGCCCAAATTTTATGGCTTCAACCTAAACAAATGTGAAAGACTTTGTGAAAGGCTTGGTAGTAATGTATTGTTCAAAACTTGTCTGTGTACTTGTCATTTAACTGTCTTTTTTAGTCACTGCCATAAGTGTCATCAGAACAACAGGTGTCCTGCACCGTGTGTATGCCAGGTCCTCGTGATCATAACAGAAACTGCCCAACATGGCCAGGCAGGAAATAGGTTTATTCATAGTGATTCATCGAGGACTCGCCTGTGCAAACATTAAAACCAGTAAACTGCTCCCTGAGCCTGGGGTTAGGAAAAGCAGGGTCACACCTCCTGTTCCTCAATCCTACCTACGGAAGAAGGTTGGAGGTGGAGATAATGGAACTTCCTTCAGAGCAGGAATTAGCTCACGTGTTGGGATATTTTCCAGAGCAATAATTTAAAGGGTGAATGTTTAGTGCAGAACCTTTTTTGGACACACAGCAGGGAAATTATTACACATGAAATATGTTTGTGACGTTCAAGAAAGGAGCTACTGTTCAGCAACACAAACCATGCCGAGCTATTAAAATACAGCTAGTGAGTCCTTTTGAACATGTCACTGTAAATGCATGAAATTTATTTTATACTGCCAAGAATGTGATTTGTCAACTCCCTTCATGTTTTTTTTTATTTTGAAAAGAAGAAAACAGACAGTTTTTGGAATATGATGTTAAAAATGTCATCTCAAAGAATACAAGCTCAGATGTTTAAATGTGTGAAACTTTCCTAAGCTACATGATCTTACATGAAGTCACAGCATTGTGAATATACATGGGAGAGTGAAATTATTAAATGAAGGCTTTAATCAACTCAAATTACAGACCAATGTCAGACCAGGGTTGCAAAAGGGTGGAAAATTTCCAGTAAATTTCAGGAAAGTTTACTCAGGAACAGCAAAAATCTTCACACATCCACTGCTCGGGCAGGTGTGTCGGATGGGGACCGTTAAGGAAAGTAATTACAGAAAAGTTCCCGCATACTAGCCAACTTCCAGAAAAAATTAATGGTACATTTCGGTCATACACCAATTTCAAGCAAATGTCCAAACATTTGCTTAAAAAGCTGGCCAGTGTGCGAGAATTTTTATTCAATTAGGAAAGTGCACTGAAAACTTCCATGGGAATTTTAGCTTGGGATTATCGGAAATTTTCAGGGGTTTGTTGCTGTCAATTTAGATGAAGTTTTCTAAAAATCCCAGGAAATTATGGCTCTTAAATTTCAATATTTTCTTTTTTCTTGTTATCGACTTAAATAAGTTTTTCAAAAAATATCTTGGTTGAAAAAAAAAAACCTTTTTCATCATTCCTGGTTTTTGTTGTTCTGTGAGAGAAACTATAAAAGTTCAAGAGTTCTAAAAACTAATTAGTGTCATGTATAAATTCTGAAAAATTCATTGATAATGTAATTTCAAAACACTGCATTAGACATGTCTACATGTTGGTCTGCTAATAACAAACCAAAATGATTACTATTCATACATATGACCTGGTAAATAATTAATATTATTTCCCCTTAATTTTTAACCCTATGGCAGACAGACTGATATTGATCTTAAATTGAGTCATGGTCTGACAGACATTTGGTACTCACCTCTTCTATTCATTGGACGCAGGCGCACAGCGACTCTTACATTGGAGTCGTTAATATTGTTGTCATCCATGGTGACACCTGACCTGAGAGAAGTTAACATGTGTAACACCAGTCAAACTTGAGAACATAAAATATGTTCTAATTTCATTTCCATGAATAAAATCGGAATACATTCACTTCTTATTTTTCCAACGCAGTTTCACTAAGTGATCAGTCTAAAACTTTTAACACAGTAAGCTACACCATGGCTCATGCTCATATTAACAGTATACTTAAACTCAACTCTTTCTAACTATAATACGACATCCATAAAGCTATAATTGGTGTATTAAATTACATAAATATTGCACATACCCGGTTTAACCGTGCGCAGTTGCTTCCCTGTCCGACGCCCACAGGCACCTTCAAGACGGCTACATATAGCAGTTAGCTAACCAGAGCGCTGAATAACTGCAAACACACACAGGTCAAATGTTTCCAGAAACTCGGCTCATAAATAAAACTGACCTAAGTTATATTACATTGTGACACGGGACCATGGTTTGTAGTCTAGAAAACACTTACGGCTGTGTACAGTTCATGCTCTTTGCTCCTCCACCTGTTGCATTTCCTGAAACTTCCCGCAGAGATCAGTGAAGCCGTGTCAACTAGCTGCTAAAGGGATTTACCATGAGATTTAGTGAGATTCCAAGTTGCTCGGTTTCCACACACACACACACACACACACACACACACACACACACACACACACACACACACACACACACACACACACACACACACACACACACACATTCAACTGTTTGATGTGGAATAAAGCGCCACTGTGTGGTGTCACCTGCATTACAAGTCTGTGTTTTCCTTCAAGGCAGTTTGTAAAAAAAAATGTGGAAATGTAAATCAGAATATCCCAAAATGTTGTATTTCAAGTGATACGTTAGGTTATACGTTACAAATAATCAACGGTTCGACAACGTTTGTCGAATTGTTCAAATACAGGCAACAGCGCGTTCACGACACTTCCCGACAGTTTTGATTGCTGTACGACTGAATCCGTGTTTGGGTGCAACGTGTAGTCGTTTTGCAGTTGAAACAGCCTGACTTCTTCAACGGCTAATTTAACCCCACAAACCGTCACAGACTACTTGGAAAATAAACTTTACTCTCAGGATAAGACATGGGAAAGCCAAAGAAAAAGAGTAAGAGTTTGACACGTCTTTGAAATATCCGAAACTGTTATTAAACTGTTCAGACTGGATGTAGCATGTAGCTACAGCTAACTACTTGTTTACACCCTTGTGTTGTCAAGAAAGCAGTATATCGTTTTAGATGTTTGACTTTTCTGTTATTCAAATGTGAAATCCCCAATTCATTTCAAGAACCTGTTTAGCAAATATGAATTTATCCTGTTGTTGAGGATTTTTAAACTCTTACGTTAGACAAAACTGGAAGCATATACACAACTAGTGCTTAACTTTGAGTTGTCTGCATGTCCAAGCTACACTATAGTAAAGTAAGAGGAATTTAATCTATTAGTGATTTGATTTCTTTCAGGTGACCTCAGCCGGGCTGAACTCATGATGATGACCATAGCTGATGTAATAAAGCAGCTTGTTGAAGCCCATGAAGAGGGCAAAGATATCAATCTGAACAAGTAGGTCTGCACACGCACTGACATATAACGCATATTTTTAAGAAATTAGACCAACAACCAATGTCTCATTATATTTAAATGGCAGTCAAGTGGACAAAAACCGAGTTTGGGAATAAATCTTATTTGATGTGTTGACACTAGTATCAGCTCTAAAGGAGAGGTCAAGGAAACTGGGTCCTTCTGTACCACTGTTCCCAGACCTGTCAGATGTCGATTAGATTATCATAGAGAGGCTACAGATTTCCTGAAACAAAACTTAAATTTGAGAAACTTTCTGGAAATGCAAAAATTAATAATTTCTTTCTTTGGGGAAGCTCTAGTCCTAATCTGTCCTAAACCTCAGGTGTTGTGGTTCTGGATTAAGATCTGGTTGTATAAGGTCTAAACTTGCACAGTGAAGTTGCTCCTGTTTCACAATTTAATTGTCAATTAAGCTTTGAAATAACTGAAAACACAATCAGAAAAGTTTAAAACCTTTCTAGAACCACACAATCTAAGATATCAAGGTACAGTGGTTTTTAAACAAGGACACGTTTCTTTTACCTGCAGCCGTTAAATTGGAGGCTAAAATTCATTTACACTGCTCTCAGTAAGTCAGGGATATGGTGAGGTCCTCAGTGGATTTCATACATCAGGTGTTTGTTTCACTTCAGGGGTTTTTGGGATTGTATTAGGATGATAGACACACCTCATTTAGTGTTTTCCATGTAATGGTCTCACTGTGTACAGTGAGCCTTACATACCAAAAAATACAAAAAGACAACCCTTTTCAATGAGGCATCAGTTTTAACAATCTGGGGGTATAAAAAGCTGGTGTTGTCAGTAAGTCATTCCCAGTTCATCATTCAAACAGCCATGAACACACCACAACAGTTAACAGACGAGCAGCACCACCTGGCCATAGCACACCTTCAGGTCAGTGGCAGGCAGTTGCTCGTGAACTTGGTGAGTCTCAAAGTGTCATCAGCAGACCTGCAGCAACACACAGAACTACTGGCAGTGTTGGTGACAGACCCAGGATGGAGCCCCACGAGTGATGGACTGCAATGATGACCAGAACCTAAGGACCTATGCACTCAGACACCGTTAAGCAACTGCCACACAGCTGTAGGCCTGTTTACGAGAAGTGAGGGGTACCAGGGTTTCCAGACAAACCATTCACAACCGACTCCACCACTTTGGATCAAAGCCAGACGACCACTGCAGGTTACTCCAAGACATCGCCGTGACCATTTGCAGAGGGCACAAGACCATGTGACCTGGACAGTGCAGCAGTGGTCTACTGTCCTGTTCACTGATGAGTGTTGGGTCACCTTACATAGAAATGATGGTCGATACGCCGAGGTCAACATGGTCTCCAGGGTCGGCTTTGGTGGAGGAGGAGCAACAGTCTGGACAGGCATCACCAGTCAACACAAAACAGATTTGGTGATTGTAGATGACTCAGTCACTGCACATTCTTACCTCAGAGACATCATAGAACCATAATCATCCCCCAATTCCACCAGCACACCCCCAACTTTCTGTTCATGGATGATAATGCTCCACCACATGGTGCCAGAACTGTCACTGCTGGACTTCAGGAAGTCAGAGTGCCTCATGTGGTCTGACCAGCAATGTCTCCTGACCTGAACCCCATAGAGAACATCTGGGACCAGCTGAAGCAGAGACTGGATGCTCATACCCCACCCCCACAGGACCTGTCAGAACTGCATGTAGCACTTGTGGAGGAGTGGAACACATGGCCTCAGAACAACATCATGAGGCTGATGAGGAGCATGAGTCGTCTCTGTCAAGCTGTCATTGAGGCAAATGGTGGAAACATTCGCTACTGACTTTGTCAGTTTGGTTATTTGGGGTGATCTTTGTTATTGTCTAATTTGTTGGGGTAAGAAATATTGAGTTCATGAAAATGGTGTTTCTTCTCATTCATTAATAGTGATATCAAAGAGAACTATTACTGATTTCAATAAAATTCAGACCAAATAGGAAAAACACTCATGTAAATAACATTAAACCTATCTTACTGTGAGTAGTGTAAGCGGTGAGCAACTTGTCTGACTGATCATTGTCTGATTATCGATTTTTAATCATTTCATTTAAATCACATGATGTAAACGTAGAAAATAAATACATTTAGTGTTGGAAATGTGTCTCATGTCATGTTATTACTGATGTACATGATTAATCAATCATGTCGTTATTGCTGCATAAACAAACTGAAACAATCCCTAATAAGACATGTAGTTCTTTGATACTTTGCTCAGAAGGGAACATGGAAATTCAATTTCTGTTTCAAAACGATGAGACCTTTGTTATAAGCCTCATAATAAGTGTCGTCTGCTTCCCTCAATTTTATAAATGTTGTAGAAATTCTGACCTATGCAAGAATAAATCACTCTCAGCATACAGAGATACTAAATATTGGTTCCCAGGTCAGCGTTATCCAAAACATATCAACCATAAAGTCAAGGCTTGATATCTAACTGCTTTAAACTACTTTTCAATCATTTTGTTTAAATTTCTTTTAAAGTATACATGAGACTGTGTTTTTTATTAACCCATGATCTATTTTTGTTTCTTAAAAGAGTGAAGACGAAGACTTCTGCTAAATATGGACTCGAAGCTCAGCCACGACTGGTAGACATAATCGCTGCTGTTCCACCTCAGTACCGTCGGGCTCTAGTGCCAAAGCTAAAGGCTAAACCCATTCGCACTGCCAGTGGGGTATGTACTGACCTCTTAATCAGCTCAAACAAACAATCAAACTAAAAAATGTGCTGTTTAGGCTTGTAATTTAAAGAGCTGACAGATAGAAAACAAAATGTCTCTAATTTGTGTTTCCTTTGATTTTAATTTTTTTTGGATGATATTTTCCCAACTGTATTCACTGAATCTGTTTTTTTTTTGTCACAGATTGCAGTTGTAGCTGTGATGTGCAAACCTCATCGATGTCCACACATCAGCTTCACAGGAAACATCTGTGTGTAAGTTGTTTCTAAGCTCACAGAATTGAACCACAGGTGGCCTTTCTTTAAGATCTGTGGGGATGTTTTGACATGGACATTGATGCAGTAAAAAGCTTATTAATTCTTCAATCACAAACACAGAAATGCTGCTTCTAATTTTCATTACTTAAATGTGTATTTGTTGAATTTTTGCTGACTTAACATTTCAATAAACCTCTTTAATGGCAGCTACTGTCCAGGTGGACCAGACTCAGACTTCGAGTACTCCACACAGTCGTACACCGGCTATGAGGTAAGACTTTGTTATTTGATTTACGTTTTCTTCAACACAACTAAGTCCTGACAGCAAAAGAGGACCCCCACCTTAAAAGAGAAAACGGGTAGAAGAACATAGAATATGATTGGCTCCGTTTAGCCCTCATTCACATGCACGAGTGCTGCTGATTCACAACCACATAATCGTGACTGATTCCAAACCACAGACTCAAACTGGTCCTCAGCTCATCGTTTTTGTTTGCTCTACGTTAGCAGTAATCAGGGTATAGATAGTTTCTCTGCCATTCTCCAGAGGACTTGGATCCCTCTTGGTTATGTGCATTGAATCAGGGCTAGCACACACCGCCAAAAAGTGCGCAGAACAGCAGGACAGGATTTGATTGGTTAAATAAATTGGATCCTAATCTCTAGGATTGGTTGGTGTTTTTCCAGGTTTCCTCCTGCTGTAGACAGCAGATATTTTTCAATCTATTTTAAGAACACATCATGTATTGATTGACATCAGGACATGAAGATCATTTTAACCAGAATAACAAAAAGTCAATCTAAACCTGATTACCAACACTGACTTTAACTGAGCAGTCTTGAAAACTCGTTCCAAGTTTCGTCTTTTATCTCCACATTTAACTCTTCAGCCCGTGTCTTTTGCCTCAGCTATGCTATGTAAGATTTGCGTAAGAAATATGGGAAACAGTCCTGCGTTTAATGGGATCAAATTTACTTATCTCCTCAGTAGACTCATGTTTGATTTCAAAATCTGGCAAAGAGGGAATTTAACTTCTCATAAACCCCAATTGACATGATTCACATTAATATGTGTCCTTTTTAAAAGGTTTTTAATAAGCTGATTTAAAAATCCAGAGAAAGGACGAATGTTCACAACCGATCAACCAAAACTTTTTGGTTTTATTGTTTATTTAGCTGTGTTTTGACATTCTATAGTAGCTGTGCTTCATTTAGTTTTGCATGATCTCTTCTTCCACCACTTTCTGACAGCCAACTTCCATGAGAGCAATCCGAGCCCGTTATGACCCCTACCTTCAGACCAGACATCGGGTGGAGCAGGTCAGTGTGTGCATTCAGTGAACTTTATACATCTGCTCAGTTAAGCTGCCATGTTTTGTGTCTTCTTGTATTAGATGAATATACTGCTAGATATTTAACATAGATTGTCCTGTGTGCGGTACTTGTCATGGTTATAACCAATAATAAAGGGTTAATATACATTAATTTGTGTCTTTTATTATTGTTACCCTCCTACTATGACCTGAGCCATTATGTCATTAATTTCCAAATTAATAAAAAAAAACACTACAGTGTAAAGATTGCTGTCATCTTTTTTTCAAATTTTGCCACAGTTTGCAACTTTTTTGGATTGTTCAATATATCTTCGAGGAATATTTTTAGAGTCAGTTTTTCTGTTACAACTCGCAGCCTTCTGAACATTTTTCATACATAAATCCAAACAGCTTCTTCTCCCCTTAACTACCCTGTGTTTTTATTTTCTGTGTGATGTGCAGCTGAAGCAGCTGGGTCACAGCGTGGACAAGGTGGAGTTCATCGTGATGGGTGGGACCTTTATGGCTCTGCCTGAAGAATACAGAGATTACTTCATTAGGAATCTACATGACGCACTGTCAGGACACACCTCCAACAATGTGGCCGAGGCCGTCAGGTAACCTCCTGCCTGCTTTTTCCTGTGTTGTCTACAACACTTTTATAGCAACAGAGACAGAAACAGAGATTGGAAGACATGATGCTGTTTTAAAAGTGTCAACTTTCACAACAATGATAAACTGTGTAGGACAGAATCAGTCGCCTCTTGTGAACATAAAGATAATTAAAGCCACAAGCGGTGAAAAGTAGGCCCTCGCCCACATGCGCCCGTCGGGGCATGTTGTGGCCGCCGGATGTGCAGCAGGATTGCTTTAATTTCATCATATTTTTGTACAAATGTGGAGAAACAAAACGTGTTGAATTCTTTCTAAGCTGTGGAGGGCAGCAGTGCACCACTGAAGACTATGTCTGCTCTGCTCATACAGATAAGAACACAAACCCCTGTGCAAAGCCTGACAGGTTCTCAAGACGGGAAGTTCAGCTCTTTTCAGAGAGTCGGATCTTTTGGCTCTGCTCCCAAAGAAGAGTCGTATCTGTCAGCTCCCAAACAGCTATTAATTTAGTATTATTTGTAGTCCTATATTTTAGCCTAATCTGGCAAATATGAATGTTGGTGTTCTGATAAACCCTTTTGCATTCAGAGTTTTTATGAGGTGCCTCATAATTGACTCATTGTTCCCATTCAAAAGCAGTCTTTCTTACTTTTTCAAAAAATATTTTAATTAAACTATTTTTGCACAAAAATTAAATGAACGAAAGATGCTGATCCTGGTGAAGCTTTGTTTGCTTGTGTCACTCATATTTACGCATTGGTCCCCAACATCAGCAGCAGCATCAGCCCCCATCAGATATCAACTGGCTCAGTGAATCCAGGGTTTTCCAGTCTTGATCAGTGCACGCTCACATTAAAGGGGTGGAGTCTGCAGCGTCTGACCAATCACAAACATGGAGAAACAGAGAAACCCTACAGAGCAGCAGACTTTACCATGGAGTAGCAGACAGTTATTCTTTAGAAAAACAAAGAATTTAAACACGTCATCCAGGCTAAGAGCAACACTGTTACTGCAGCAACATCCAGGAAGGAATGCTGGCAGGAAACTGTGACTCTGTTAATGCGTAATTCATGACATTATCCAACATTAATTCACAGGACAATATAAACAGACAGCACTCTGATCACTCAGTTTGACTTTATTACAGCACAGACGTTTGGAGCAGAGCTCTTCATCAGTGTCCAAACTTTGGTTTATATTTTCCATTGAGTTTTGAGGCTCCGCCCCCTGTCTGAGCGCGTTTTGTGATGGAATATTAAATAATATTAATATTAATTCCTCAACTCCCATGTAGTTGTGCGTTCCATAAATTCCTGTTCCTACAGTTCTGCCATGTGTGTCCGTTATTATTAACATCATTATTTAAGATGCAAACAGTGGAGCTAAACAGACTTGGGGAACAAGTACAAAAACATCCTTCAAAGCGGTCAGTGACAAGGCTTTATTTCCTTTTATATCTTTGTAACCAATATTGCTTTATTTTTAATTTTTTGGAAAATGCATATTATGTAGGTATCACTTTTGCTTCTGGGAAGTTGTTAAGACACTTTTCACTATTTACCAACAAAAATAGTCATATTTTGAAGTTCTTGTCTTACATTTTTCAATTTATCTTGCACCAACTACAAGAGGATTATTTGACATTATCACACAAGTACTGATAATCTGATGAGTTAACATTACATTATGATAGTTATCAAATCTCTCCACCAGAGGGCGCTGTTGTATCATTTTAAAATGTTTCCTTTCATTTTGCTGGACATTGTTTCATCAGTTATTAATAAGAGCCGCTAACTAAAGCCGTCATCCCCCTTTAATAAATAAACTTTAGCTATAATGAAGATTAAATAAAGAAAAAGTGAAGTAAAAGGTCAGCCTGGCTGTTTTTTTGTCAGTTACCCTCCAAAATGCCGGTTCACAATATTGAAATGTTTTGACTTTTAATCACTTGATTTAATGTTGTCATACACATCCATACCTCAAACTTCTTTCTAGAGCCCAAAATGTTTTTTTATAATTATTATCAAACAGTGGAGGATATTGGATTTCTTGTGAAATAAAGCATTCAAGTTACCAAACCTTACACACACACACACACACGTTGTAGTAATTGTTTTTCCTCACGGCATACCTCTGCAGTCTCATTCCCATTCTCAGCTTTCCTCTACTTTCTAGTTTTGCTGTTACCTCTTTAGCGCCTCCCTCTGCAAAAACTGCTCACCTGAGTACAATGCATCATGGGAACTATTTGTTTTTTTTTTTTCATATTTTAAGACTATTTCTCTGTTTTGTGTTGCATTCACTGAAGCTCACCCCTTCTTCATCAGCCTGCTACAGCTGAACACCAAGAAACACAGGAAGCAGAGATATTTGGATTATCTTCAAATACTCGTCTATTTGAACACCCAAACAGAAGTGAGCGAGGAAATGAGTCAACGCTCTAACAGTTAATTCCATCTTTACTTCACTCGTAGAGTTGTGCCAGTTAAGGATGGTACTAGATCATTTCATACATCTTCATGGAATGAATGCACAACATGTGTTTAAAAGCCCTGAAGAAGATTTGGAGTCAAATTAGACCGAAAGACCAGATACTGCCTGTTCCAGAGGGCTGGGGAGGTTTGTTTGTTTGTCAGCAGAGGCTGTTCAATTTCCTAAAGTCTGATAAGTCTGATAAGACTGGAGAGGCCAGTATGAATAAGAATGTGTCCCTCCAGTTTGGGTTTATGTGTGACTTTGCATGTGCGTAGAAGTTAGCTCCATCTGTTATCAGCACACATTGCTGAAACGCCTGATTGGCCTGTGGCTGCTCCTTCGTTTGCAAAGCAGGATGCTAGAGACAATCCTTATCTGTGTGCCTGTGTCTGTATGTGTATGTGTGTTGTTTCCTAAAGAAAGTATGCATGTGTGGTGCTTCTGTCTTTATTTCTTAGCCTGCTCAGCCTCCTCCTGATCTGATCACAGTGGTGAGATAGCTGCGGATAATCGTCTGAGATAATAGACTTTTTATTGATTCATCTCATACAATCTGATCATCCTCTTTGGAGCATAAACTCTATAATTGGTGTAAATCAGCCAGCAGACTGTAAAAGATGGACATTTTCTGTGTGCAGATAAAGAATCATATTATCTGGCACAATGGGGGCTAATGGTCATTGAGGCGGCAGCGGTGGTTTGATGTGTCTGTGAGCTTGCGCTTGTTGGTTTTGCCGTTTAAACAGAGACGCAAATCAGTACAAAGAGAGCTGTGGATTCAGATCCATGCCATGTTGAGGAGTATGAGTGTTAAGATCACAGTTAAAGAATGATAAGGGATCGCATTTGGGCACCATGAGCCAATGTCTTTATCTGGTTGCTTCTCTCAGTGTTTTTTGCCTCAGTAGTTACTAAACGTTTTATGACGGACAGCAAAGCTGATAGGAGAATGTCTGATAAAAAACAGTAGGTTTGGTTTACTGATTTTTAGGGTTGCAAAATTCCAGGAATTTTCAAAGTTGGAAACGTTTTCAGGGAATATTTGGGAATTTCTATTAACTGCTTTTCTCTGGTCATATACAAGAAACATTTTGGTTTGTTTCAAGCAGACATGCTTGAAACATGTCTAATTCAATACTTTTAAATGACATTCCTGAACTGAGTCTCACTGTCATGAATGGACGCATAAAAATTTGTCATGAGCAAACATAGATGCAAATACAGCTGATACAACATTTATAAATCACACTAATCAGTTTTTAGAGCTGTAGAACTTTAATGTTTTCATCTGTTTCTAAACAATTGTTTATTTTCTAAACAACAGACTATTAGCCAAATCAACAGTCCACTGGATCTAATTCTGTGTGCCTTGCATATGCTACATCTCTGCAAAATAACAGTGGATTTAATGGCATCTCATTAAACATCACATTCAAGTGTATTGTTCTTTCGATGGTTGAGTTATAACTTCCTTCAGCTTAATGCTGCTAAGACTGAAGTCCTAAGTGTCGCCCTTAAAGATACTGCCCGTAATGTTGCTAGCCATATTGGGTCACTGAATTCAAATGTTTGCTCTGTTCTGAGAAATCTTAGGTATTTTTGACCGGGCCATGCACTTTGAGAAACACATCCTGGCCTTGACTCGTACTTGTTTTTTTTTCACTTCAGGAGTACCTCAAAACTGGATTGTATCATATACTGAATTAGAAAATGATTATTTATGCATTTGTGTCATCTCGCCTAGATTATTCCAACTCTCTTTTTTTGTCTCAGTAAAACCTCTAATGATTGGCTCCATCTTGTACAAAATGCCACTGCTAGGCTCTTTACTAAAACAGCAATATATAGTCACATTACTCCTGTCCTGGCATCCCTGTACTGGATTTCAGTTTAGCTATAGGATCCAGTTTAAAGTACTTGTTTTAACTTTAAGAGCTCGACTGGGTCAGGCTCCTGAATATTTGTCTGAGCTGCTTCATGTGAATACTCCTGGTAGGACACTCAGGACTGCTAGTCACAACCTGTTAACTGTTCCCCGCATTAGACTCAAGACTCGTGGAGACTGAGCCTTTGAGTATGTTAAACCAAATTTATGGAACGCTCTCCACCAGACCCTGAGAGCTGCCACACCTGTCATCAGTTTTAAAAACCACATTAAAACCTACTTGTTTTGTTGTTTAGGAAGGCGTTTCTTTGACCCTATTTTTTTTTCCAAATGATAATGTGCTGCTAATGTGGTATTCATAAACCTAGCTTGCAACTACACATTTAATTCAAAATTAGGAACTGAAAAAAATGTTTTTCTTTCAAGCTAGCTAAGTTAGTGGAGCCAACATAATTCATTGCAAGTTTCACAAAGTGAAGTTAAGTTAGCCAGCTATCATTGCAATTCATTTATTAACCAATGTTAGCTAACCACAATGCAAATTTCCTACGTCTGTCAGTTGGTGGTCAAAATTGGTAGAGCTAACAGAAAACAGGCTAGCTAACTGGCCAGCTAGCCTCTAGAAATTATACACATTTTGGTTAGCATTTTGTTAGTTTAACTTAATCATGTCCATTACTTAAAGTTAAAGCATACTATCAGATATATTTACCTCACTGCTATCATCAATACTCAGTGTGGTCCCAGTGGAAATGCTGTGGGCTGGTGAGGTAGTGATTGATGATGACTGAAATGTTCTTTGAACTGTTTGCACATATGATTCATGGCACACAGTTGAACTGTATTCAATCATGTGGTTTCAACCGGATCATTTTTGAAAACCTCATTCAATTTGATAAAAAGAAGAAATTTTTAAAAAAGGAAAAAAAAGAAACACACACACAAAATAAAATAAATAAATCCCAGATTCCATGAAAACTTCGATGAAACTTTCCAGAAATTTTCCACCCCTTTGTTACCCTACTGATTTTACTTTTTTAGATTATTTTACTGAAAAAAATAAGTTATAAAGTGATTGAGATACAGAAAGTTAGACAGCAATACCATTAAATTTTAAGAGCTTGGAGATTTGTTTTCTGCAATTACCAACTGCTGTTTGAATATCGAACAAATATTATTGCTGATATTACAAAAAATCTGCGTGATCTAAAATTTTCAAGAGACCCGGTTGTCTATTAAAACTTAATCAAGAGTAGTGATAAATGAAACAAGAACACACTGTGTAAGGTCTGTTTCTGGTTTGCAGTCTTATTCCAGTTTCATTGAAAATAAAAATTCATTCAGGTTTAAGTCACTAGCAAAGATTAAATCATTGACGTATTAAACTAGATTTGATGTTAACACTCATAAATGTCTCATTTAACATCTTTCACATCACAAATATTTTCTTCACCATGATCTGTTTCCTTTATTACTTCAGCTGTGTCCTAATGTAAGGTTGGTGTTAACGGTCTGGATAATGAGCCGTGCAGACTCTCAGCATGTGAATTGATGTTGTTAAATGAACCCAGCACATACAGGACTTGAATATAGTCGCTTTGAAAACAAGACTCTAATTTAAAAAACCTAATCAGGTTTCAAAGCAGGATAAAGGAGAGAGGATATCAGAGAATGAATGAAATGACCCTGTGTCCCTGTCCCTGCAGGTACTCTGAGCGCAGTAACACCAAATGTGTAGGGATCACCATCGAGACACGGCCTGATTACTGCCTGAAGCGACACCTCAGCGACATGCTGAGCTATGGCTGTACCCGGCTGGAGATCGGAGTTCAGAGTGTGTTTGAAGACGTGGCCCGAGACACCAACAGGTCAGTGGGTGGGGTGGATGAACCTGTACTTTACATTAAAGGCTCTGTGAGAACTATCCATTTGACTTTGATTGCAGTGACACTTGTTGCTGGAATCTGTCATGTTTTTCTAAGTGGACGGCTCCGTTTACCATGAGCACCATCATCCACTATTGTAAAGAAGTGATTCTAGCTAAGGAATGCATTTGTTGGATGTAGATCATTTTTTTAACTCAACTTTACATTGTTATGTACAACCCCTGTTCCAGTGAAGCTGGGACGTTGTGTGAAATGTAAATAAAAACAAACAATTATTTTCAAATCCTGCTTAATCTATATTCAACTGAATACACTACAAAGACAAGATGTTTATTGTTCAAACTGTTTAACTTTGTTTTTTTGTAAATATTCTCTCATTTTGAATTTGATGTCTGCAACACGTTCCTAAAAAGCTGGTTCAGGCTCATGTTTCCCACTGTGTTCCATCACCTTTCCTTTTAACAACACTCAATAAGTGTTTGTGAACTGAGGACACTAATTGTTGAAGCTTTGGAGGTGGAATTCTTTACCATTCTTGATTAATGAACAACTTCAGTTGATCAACAGTCCGGGGTCTCTGTTGTCGTATTTAGTGCTTCATGATGCGCCACACATTTTCAATTGGAGACAGGTCTGGACTGCAGGCAGGCCAGTCTAGTACCTGCACTTCTCTACTACAAAGCCACGCTGTTGTAACACATGCAGAATGTGTCTTGTCATTGTCTTGCTGAAATGAGCAGGGACGTCCCTGAAAAAGACGTGGCTATCTGTACCATCACAGATGCTGGCTTTGAGACTTTGACCTGAGAACAATCCAGATTGTCCTTTTCCTCTTTGGCCTGGAGGACACCACGTCCATGATTTCCAAAAACAATCTGAAATGTGGACTCGTCAGACCACAGCAGACTTTTCCACTTTGCGTCAGTCCATCTCAGATGAGCTCGGGTCCAGAGAAGCCGGCGGTGTTTCTGGGTGTTGTTGATATATGTCTTTGTCTTTGCATGGTAGAGTTTGAACTTGCACTTGTAGATGTAGTGATGAACTGTGTTAACTGACAATGGTTTTCTGAAGTCTTCCTGAGCCCACGTGGTACAATGATGTTGGTTTTTAATGCAGTGCTGCCTGAGGGGTCAAAGGTCACGGGCATTCAGTGTTGGTTTTCAGCCTTGCTGCTTACGTGCAGAGATTTCTCCAGATTCTCTGAATCTTTTGATGATATTATGGACTCTAGATGATCAAATCCATCAATTCTTTGCAGTTGTACGATGAGAAACATTGTTCTTAAACTGTTGGACTAATATCTCACGCAGTTGTTCACAAAGTGGTGAACCTCACCACATCCTTGCTTGTGAACGACTGAGCCTTTGAGGGATGCTCCTTTTATACCCAATCATGACACTCACCTGTTTACAATGAACCTGTTCCCCTTTGTTGCAGGCATCAAACTAAAAATGAGTGAATATTTGCAAAAAAAAAAAAAAAAGAAAAGAAAGTTTATCAGTTTGAACAATAAATAAATAGTCTTTGTAAGGTTTGCAATTGAATACACTATAGGTTACACAGGATTTGCAAATCATTTTATTCTGTTTTATTTATGTTTTATATAACATCTCAACTGCTTCACAGCATGAAGGTCGCCGGTCCGAATCCTGGTTCAGGCACGGTGTGTCTCTCTGTGTGGAGTTTGCATGTTCTCCCTGTGCATGCATGGGTTCTCTCCAGGTTCTTCGGCTTCCTCCCACAGTCCAAAAACATGCTCATCAGGTCAACTGGTGATTCTAAATTGCCCGTAGGTGTGAGTGTGAAAGGTTGTCTGTCTCTGTGTGTCAGCCCTGTGATTGGCTGGAGATCAGACCAGGGTGTACCCCACCTCTCACCCTAAGACAGCTGGGATAGACTCCAACCACCCACGACCCTGAATAGCATAAGCAGTATAGAAGATGAATGAATAACATCTCAACTCCATTGGCATTATGGTTGTATAATAAAAGTGTGTATATAGAATATATAAAAGTGATAGTATTTCAAGATCACTTATAAAATTCTCACAGGGCCTTTAAGAAAGCAGACAAAGTGTGATAGCAGCCTGTTTAAATTTGTCAGATTTAAGTGTTGTGTAAATGTGTGTTTATTTTCAGAGGCCACACGGTGCGAGCTGTGTGCGAGTCTTTCCACCTCTCAAAGGATGCCGGCTTCAAAGTCGTTGCGCACATGATGCCAGATCTGCCAAATGTGGGCATGGAGCGGGATGTGGAGCAGTTTATCGTAAGCACAGAGAATTTCATTTGGACTCTCTCTCATATTTTCCTATTTACCTTTAGTAGTGAGTGAGGTGTTCGTGTCGAGCTGGTTAAACTAGTAGTCTGTGTTAATTTAGTATTTGTTGCAAGTTGATATTTAAGAGAGCTCAGTTAGAGAATTAAAAAGATGATTAAAGTAGTTTCACAGGTAAAGACCTAAAATAACATCATGAAGTTATGCTGGAAGTGGATCATTAGGTTTATTGTTTGAGACATTAGCAATCATGCCTCCTTCACTTGCACGACAGTGAGCGTCATCACGTCTTATCTCACACTGATAAAGTATCAGGAAAGACCTACGTGTAGCGTTTTAAAATAGGAAAAGAGCATCTTTGACAGTTTACTCACAGACCCGGCTGTGATGTGACTCAGTAGAAAATGTTGTCAGCTGTGTCTTAGCAGCGGGCTCACATTACAGCTCTGATTGGAAAACAACAGTCAGAATCAGACTGTTATCCCTCCCAACATGCCTGAATGGAGGATGGAAATGAGGACTCAGTTTGAGGCTCTGCTAATTTCAGCTTCTCCCTTTGTTTTTACATTGATTAGAATCAAGTCATTAAAAAACACAATGAAGGAAAAGATGTTCCTGATGGGTGACGTGTAGACCCTGAGTCACACCTGTGGCTCCTATCAAAATCCTCTCATTAGCTCAACATTTTGAACAGTAATGACTTCTCTCATTTGCCTTATTTTCTGATGTTTTGTGTTTTGGTGCTGTGTCAGGTTCCTGACAGATGAGATTCATAGTTTTGCTCAACAATGGAGTTCTTGAAGTAAGTAAGAAGTTAAAGTGTCATACTGGTGTCCACAGTATACTGTCGGCTCACTTCATGACGGTGTGGATTTTCAGAACAGCGGTATACCGTTGAGTCTCTTGTTGGTCTCTCTTCCACGCTCTCATACAGGCTGTTTATTAGGGGGGAAACAATTCATCTATTACATCAATTTATCAATTTGTAATTCTATGATCCAAATTCATGGATCTGTGCTTGGCAAGTTGGCTTTCTTGGATGACATACATCGATCTGAAATTGTTTTAAAAGGTAATAAATTGATTGCATCAATACTATGAAGTAACACGTTGGATTTAAACACAGCAGACTTTATAAGGATGTGCATTTTTGTGCACTTTTAATGAAAAAGACATTAAACATTACTCCATTGAGTCTGGCCATCTATGACGTCATCAGCACACGCTCAGCCTGCAGTTGATGGCTCATCCAAATTGCATTGATGTGTTAGCGGTTAGCATACATCAATAAAACTTTCACTTTTTTAACAATGCTGAAAACTGTAAACATCGTTTTGAAATAATCAAAGATAAATGCAACTGTTAACTCTCTTGGTCACTATTAATATAAGACAACTACACAGTATCCCACTTCACTTCATGCTGCCATTTAGAATTTAAAGGGGCTCATAAGTTTACAAGTTACTGTCTTCATGAAAATTGTGGGTTTTCATTTCAGTAGTTTAGATTATTGCTACTCATTTAATTATTTATATCCATGTTTATTTCATACCTGATTTCCTTATAAGAAACAACAGGAATCCAGGAAACTTCACCTGCTCTGTCCAGTAAACAGATATCTCTTTCACATTCTCACTTGTTGAGTTTTTGACTAAAAAGTTACTAAATCGATTTCAGGTCACTAAATCGTTTTGGATTGTATCTGAATCGTCCTTGAATCACATCTGAAACCATGAATCGTGATTTGAATCATATCTTAGTTAAAATGAATCGTTACACCCCTACTATTTATCTCCTGTTGCTCTCAGCATGCTCTGTCACACAGTAATGTAGCAGGGTCCCCTATCAACTACGTTAATATCACGTCATTAAAAAAATGTTTTAGATGTTTGTCCATTGTCTCTCTTCACTGATGCGTTTGACTCTTGGTTCTGTGTGCTCAGTATGTGTGTCAGCGCTGTGTGCTCTGACCCTCACAGCAGTTCAGTTTGTCACAGTTTAACATAAACCAAAGGAGACGTGAACTGTGCTCAAAGTTTCCTTCAGTAACGGCAATAAATCTCTGTGATTCAAATGCCAAAAACTTTATTAATATCACTTTTGTTCCTGCACACACGTGAACATGTAAACCAGTCCCTCCAGGAATTTACAGACTTTTTCTGGGATTGTTGTGGGCTGAAATTGCTGATTTTGCAGCAGCTTTTCGAAAAAATTGCAATGGATGTTGCGATGAGGGGCTGGGTGAAGCTATTTTGATTGGTCAAATTTGCAAATAAGTTGCAGTGACAAAAATTACAAGGTCACCTGATAATCATGGGGATCGACCAAATTTGTGTTAATTGTTGCAATCGGAACATTTTTATTTATTCATTCACATATTTTTCCTGCTCTCTACTCAAAGCCCACAATATGATTTAGAGTCTCTCTCTGCATGCAGCAAGTTGGTGCTGATGTGCTGTCTCAGAGCGCATCATCAGATTAATGAAATTAATGAAATTTAGATTAAATAAATAGAATTAAAACCTTTGCTGCAGAATGCAGAAAAGAATGAGTTCATTGCCTTTATAGAAGTAACAGAGTGTGCACATTTTGGTAATGTCCCCAGCAAAAAACGAGGTGAACGACAGTTCCTTTATGAAGACTTTCAAATTAAAGTAGGATGTCGGCCTTTGGTTATTTTTGCCGTTCAAACTCACTCAGAATATTTCTGATGGTTGAATATCTGTGGTAGGACTGTAAGAACTGATCTTTTGCGTTGCAGCTTTTAAGTTTCAGGATAATTAAAATTTATTCTGGATATCCAGAAGTTTTCAGTGCACATTGTTTGACTGAAGCCAGATGTGGACGTCTCCTTTTATCAGAATGTATGGCGGGCTGCGTGCTGCAGAGTGAGGTCCTGCTGCTAAAGCACGGTGGGTCTGCGCAGCATTTTCTAGCAGAAACATGAGAAACACCAAGTTGTTTACAGGTTTCACTTATTCCCATGTAATACTTATCCTGTGTGAATAGGGCTGATTTAGTATTGTAGAATTACCAAACTACTGGTTTGACCCATTCATGAATTAAAAGAAAAAAAACTGATATACCATGATACGGTCACAATCATAAAAAATACCATGATACATTTTTTTGCCATACCACCCAGCACTGTTATCATAATCATTGATCTTAAATCAACCAGTGGATCAAGAAGGACAACTCACCCTGCAATGCAGAAATGTTTTCTTGTCAGATTTCTTGGACAGTTGATTACTCACAGAGTGTTTAGTAGTGATTATCACAACAGTTTGCACCTAAGGAACTTCTATGGTCCACTTTTGGTGACAGGGGGTCACCGGGTGTGGTCTTCAGCAGATCTTGGTTGTATCTGTAGAGTCATTGGGCGTTTTAAATTCAGCTCTCTACAGTGCTGAAGTAAAAGAAATGGAAAACAAGATCAGAGTAAGAGAAGACTGCAGGCTTGTCTCATGTCTTATACACATCAGTGGCCATCAATGGTCGTAAAAATTGCTGACTTTCTGAAGAATTGTGAATGTCCTGCATGTTTTTCATAACCTTTTTAAGTAAAGAACAAACTTTAAATGTCAGCATGAAAGGCAGAAGCAGGTTGGCACAATGACAAAATGCAGATTATCTAAATATTTGTCCATCAGTTTCTGTTGTGACTTTTCAGAGGTCTTTCCCTGGGACTAATCTTTCCTTTCCCTCTCCTGTCTCTTCTCACAGCGTGCAGTCTGAATATTCCCTCTCCCATCTCCCTGTTTGTCTTATTCCCTCATGTTTTTCCCTGGTCTCCCTCATCTTTTTTATCACTCAATGATTCTCTTTTTTTCTGCTCAAGTCACAGTTTTCTTCAAGGCTCTGTCACTCTCTGCTTCCCCTGTCACTTGATCTATCTCCCCTCTTTCATCTCCCTCTCTTCCTCTCTAATCTCCTTTCTTATCACATCAACACGTTTGGATTATACAACTTGTGTGTAGCTGCCTTTCCTTCATAATATCTTATCATTTGGTACACGTTATGCAAGTCTATGGGCGTAATATGAAGGTTCTTAAAAATCATCTCTGGTAGATTTGACGCAGGAATTTTCCCTTGATCCAAAAAAATGTGCTGGAAACGACAAGAAGTCAAGTAGAGAAACCTACAACCCCAATTCCAATGAAGTTGGGACGTAATTCTCTGCACCTAAGCAGCAAGGCTGAAAACCAACACTGAATGCCCGTGACCTTTGACCCCTCAGGCAGCACTGCATTAAAAACCAACATCATTGTGTAAAGGATATTACCACGTGGGCTCAGGAAGACTTCAGAAAACCATTGTCAGTTAACACAGTTCATCACTACATCTACAAGTGACAGTTCAAACTCTACCATGCAAAGACAAAGACATATATCAACAACACCCAGAAACACCGCCGGCTTCTCTGGACCCGAGCTCATCTGAGATGGACTGACGCAAAGTGGAAAAGTGTGCTGTGGTCTGAAGAGTCCACATTTCAAATTGTTTTTGGAAATCATGGACGTGGTGTCCTCCAGGCCAAAGAGGAAAAGGACAATCTGGATTGTTCTCAGGTCAAAGTCTCAAAGCCAGCATCTGTGATGGTATGGGGGTGTGTTAGTGCCCATGGCATGGCTAACTTGACCATCTGTGAAGGCTCCATTAATGCTGAAAGGTACATACAGGTTTTGGAGCAACATATGCTGCCATCCAAGCCACGTCTTTTTCAGGGACGTCCCTGCTTATTTCAGCAAGACAATGACAAGACACATTCTGCACCTGTTACAACAGCGTGGCTTCATAGTAAAAGAGTGCAGGTACTAGACTGACCTGCCTGCAGTCCAGACCTGTTTCCCATTGAAAATGTATGGAGCATTATGAAGCACAAAATACAACAACAGAGACCCCGGACTGTTGATCAACTGAAGTTGTTCATCAATCAAGAATGGTAAAGAATTCCACCTCCAAAGCTTCAACAATTAGTGTCCTCAGTTCACAAACACTTATTGAGTGTTGTTAAAAGGAAAGGTGATGGAACACAGTGGAAACATGACCCTGTCCCAACTTTTTAGGAACGTGTTGCAGACATCAAATTTAAAATGAGTAAATATTTGAAAAAAATATATAGTTTATCAGTTTGAACAATTAATATCTTGTCTTTGTAGTGTATTCAGTTGAAAATAAGTTGAGCGGAATTTGTAAATAATTATATTCTGTTTTTATTTACATTTCAAACATCCCAACTTCATTGGAATTGAGGTTGTATTTACATGTAGAAAAAAAATAGAAAAAGTAAATAGAGGATCTTTAAAGTGTGAGACATTTCAACTCAATATGTTTTCCCTCCGTGGTGATAATTTTAGACAAATCATGCTATTCAATCTAAATGAATTATTTTAGGTGTACTGTGGCTCCATCCCAAAAGGGATTGATCAGAATAATACATCAAATGGACAGCATGAAGCAAATTGCAGCTCATAGATTTTGCTTGCTTCGATGTCCAATTTGATGACAAAAGGGAAGAGATGATGCAAACAGCAGCTGAGGTTTTTCACTGAAGGGATGTTTACAACCTCCCCGAAAATTAGCAATAATGATGCCACCGGGCGTTACTGACTGACAGCCTTTAGAAGCTTGGATCTCTTGATTTTCCTCGCTCTTGGCTTTAGTTGCATTCATCCTATTCAGCTGTCATCATCTGTTGCGTTTTCTTTAATGTCCTGGTCAGCTGGTATGACGGGCCAGTTTAGCAGCCACAGAGGGGAGCAGCTGGAGACTCCAGCATCCGTCTTGCACCTATCATGACTGTCCTGATAATGAAATTCGATTACAACTTCCTTCCACAACAAGATCCTCTCTCACTTATCTCTTGTGTGCAGATGCTCCTTGGCCTTTGGGAGGCATCCTTAACAGTGTTCCTTTCCACTGACAAACAGGATATGTGATCCAAAATGGTAGCAGGAGCAAAGTCCCTTAAAAAACGGTTTCTATTTGTGTATCAAAGTTTTTTCCTTGGCTTGTTTAAGATCAGAGCAATATTGGACATGTCTTTATGTGATTATGATCTGTGACAAGACAGAGAGAGATTATGAGACGCTGATAGTGTGGCCTATTTTGGAGAGTGCCTCTATTCTGGATCTTCACGGTTCTAATCAAGATATTCAGAGGAAGTTTGGGAAGGGAAATTGAGTAAAACTGACTTAAATCACAATGTTTCCCATCCATACACTGCACCCAACCTTACAGCATGATAGTCCTTCAGCTGTACAGTGTTGACAAAAGGTTTTCAGACACCCTTATAATTTTACACAAAAAGTATGGCTGCATTAGACAGAAACAAATGCAAATGAAAAACAAAAAAGAATTTATTCTTGACGGTTTTAATGTGTCAGTTCTCAACATTGTAGGTAACTAAGTCAACAAATGTGTTCAAAACTGAACAAAAAATAAATAAACCATTACATCACCAAATGAATGTTTAGTCGTCCTGCCGTTAGCATGCAGTCAAGCTTCAATCCTGGCTGCCATGGGTCCAAGAACCCCGGCTAACCTCTGTCTCTGATTAATCAGGGGCTTCTTGACAGCCTTGTTGGACCTTGAGCCAAGATCTAAAGTGGGCCACATACAGTGCAGGTGGAACACCGACACTGGTTTGTTTTGAGCACTGCTTCTGAAGCTCCTGTGATGTCACTCTGTGGTTTTCCCTGCACATGTGGGTCAGTATTTGGTCATTTCTTGCTGAAGAAACCCTTGGGATGTTCAGATCTTAGTTTGTCTTCCAAGCTGTTGGTTGGTCTGTATTTCTGCAGAGTGAATCCAACTGCTGAAGGCTGCATCTGTACTTCCTGGCTATCTGGCAGCAGCTGAAACCTTTCTGGCTGAGAATCCATATCTTCAGGCGTGTTTCTTGCATTAGTTTTCTGGTTTCAGACATTTTTGTCTCTGAAGAACTTTCAAATGTGTTGGCTTTATATAAACACAAAGTATGGCAACAAAAAAAATGTGTCTTTTGATAAAAACTAAGACCTCCATTAGTGGATTACTGGCACCAAAATTACCAATACTCAAAACTTCTGATGTGTTTTTGTGGAACCAATCAGTTTGAAGTTTTAATGGCTGTTCTTTTAGGATGTGTTTAGTATTTGGCTGTGACTCTACTAACAGAAATCGCTCTTGAAGACCTAAGAGTAACTCCAATGCAATATTTCACAAAAGCAGGAGATTTTCCAAAGCTTGTTTTCTGCAATTGTATATCTAAGCTATGCAAACTAGTGCTATGTCTGCTTTTGCCGTTTGGAGCTGTCTGTTTGTGTAAAAACTGCTCAGATAGCTTTTTAAAAAACTTTTACCTCTTTTTTTACTCTCTTATAAACTTGGCACAAATGGTAAGTGAATTTGTGTTCGGTAGATATTTTCTTTGTTGTAACTGTGGTGGAATTCAGCAGTGACTGACTCTGGACACAAAAGACCCAGGAAATGCTGATGGCTTATTTTGAAAAGCTTTATTGAGACTCAACCAAGGAGGATTGACAGTGACAATCAAGAGCAGAAGAGCACGGTGCATGGCCAAGTCAACTTAAACAGACCATCCCACTGAAGTTGTGTAAAACCCCCAGATGATAGTAAAGTTAGAGACCAGTGTGTATGCCTGTGTGAGGTGGATCACCTTTGTACGCACAAAGTGTAGACGTAACAATGCTTCGTGGCAGTAAAGCAGTAAGTTTGCCTATTTCTCTTTTAAATGGAGCCACATTTATAGGGAACATGCAATGGTTGGATGAGCAGCAGAGCTGAGAATGAGGGTTTGTGCCCATGCCAAATCTTCAATCAAACACCTGATTGGTGTGTCATTTTTGGAATAAATCTCAATGTAGAGAGATATAGAGATGAGCTTCTGCAACTAGTGACAGCTCATATCTCTACAGTCTGGGCCGAAACTCTATCCTCCAAGATGACAACGCTCGCCCCCACAGAGCAGGGTTTCTCAGAGAAGAACCACACTACCTGACTTGAATCAATTGCTTGTTGAAGAATGGAAATCCGTCCCACAACAGTGTGTCAGCTGAAGCTGCTGAAGCTCCTGTTTGTTCAATGAATAGATTGGTAATATGTCTTCTTTCTTCAGACTTCAATCATCTAATCCACAAAACGACACCAAACAAGAGTCAATGTCAGAACCAGCTGTTTGGCGTTGGCACCTGATTGAAGATCTGGCAAATTTTTTTTACAGCTGGACGTCTCTTAGTGTGACAGTCTACAAATCTTAAAATGCAGATATAGCAAAGGACAATAATTTCTGTTTCAGAAAACCAGTACAAAATAAACTACAGGGGTAGGCTCTGATACAAGAGTTGGTGAATTTTGCTTCAGGTCTGGTCTGATTTTCTGATTTTTTTTGTGTCTTGCAGGAGTTTTTTGAGAACCCAGCGTTCAGACCTGATGGTTTAAAGCTGTACCCAACACTCGTGATCCGTGGAACGGGTCTATATGAGCTGTGGAAGACTGGCCGATATAAGAGCTACACACCCAGTGCCCTGGTGGACCTTGTTGCTCGAATCTTGGCTCTGGTGCCACCCTGGACTCGAGTCTACCGGGTGCAGAGGTGAGACAATGAAAGGGCCTGATGGTCATGGCTAGATGGACTTCAGAACCTCCCCTCTGTTGTTCTTCACTGAACGCAGAGTCACAGGTTTTTAACATGTTGTGCTTATACAGGGTGTTTTTCTAAATGTGTGAGAACTGTAACTGAAGTGAATAGTAGTGGTTTTAAAAAGAGTAATTTGATCAGAACAGGTATCGTCGAATGATTTGGGTGAGAGAAACACTGGCAGTAAAAGGAGGCTATGACAATGATAGACTGGTGCAACAGGTTTATTTGCCTTTGTGTAATAATTCTTTTCTTAAAATGCACTGTTAAAACCCACTTAAGAAGTAAAACAATAAAATCATTTTTAAATGTCTTTGCTAAAAGATTAAAGAAGGTTAAATATGAGAAACAAGAGGGTTACAGTCCAGCACTTAAAATGTTTGGGCTAAAAAGTCACTAAAAGGAGCAGTGAGTAATTTGTCCCAATTGTCCGTGACCGCCCTCGCCTTCTGTCTTCCACTCTGCCGGCAAACTGCCGAAACAGGAAACAGACTGCCAGTATTTGTGTCCACACAAATAAGCCAACCGCTGTACTTCAAACCCAGAGTGTTACTACTTTCCCAAAGGGATACTCACAACGCTGGCAGAGCTTCTCACTCTGCCGCTGCGTGTACTCCGTGTCCTAACACTCTTTCTCCAGTGGCGTCTGGCTCTCGGCTTCAGTCCTCAGCGTCTTCACAGCATACAGGTCCTGCTCTGCCCTCGTGCTGTCCTCTTGTTCACATCAACGTCAGTGTTGCCAGATACAACTGATCTTTTCCAGCCAAAAAGCACAAAAAAACACCCCAAATTATCAGGTACAGAAAATAATTGTGAAAACCTTTGTATCGAACTACAGAGGGATAATTGGGTGTGATTTCTTACCTTGAATGAGTTCCTACCATGTCTGCCAAAAATGCAATGATTCTGTCACCGTCCAGCGCAGGTGCTGAAATGAGGTTAATGTTTAGAAAACAAAAAATGTGTTTGTTGGCTACACTTGTACGTTGCAGGAGGCAGGCTTGATTTTTAACCCGTTTCTACTCTCTGGTGAATGCTGTGCTTTTTGACTTGATGTGAAATAATTTAGTAAGATATTGGTTTATATTTTTGAAAAGTATATTTAATGTAAAAACTCGCCCAACCCTCAGATAACCAGCCTAAATTATGTAAATCGGCCCAAGTCCATTTTAACTCACACAGTCCCATCCAAAACAGCTCAAATGGACAGAAAACTGCCAATCTGGCAGCACTGGTCAAAGTTCTCTCTGCTCTGCCCTCCATCTTCCCTCTCTGTGTCCCTTATGCTCTGCTTCTGTACGCCACATCTTTTACTCCTTTCTTGTCTTTCCTGTATGTTTTAGTTTGGCCCTCCCCTCAGCCACCAAATGGATGAGCGAGGTCTGTTTTAGCTCCTCATTCTTCGCCTAAGATGTCCATCATAAAAACCAAGCTATACCGGTGTGGGCAATTTGTCATCAGTCTGGAGGCAGGAGGTTAAATCATTAAAACATGAATAAAACCACAAGCATTAATAAAAACAAAAATAAATCAATTAAAATCACATCACTTCTGCTTTGCCACATAAAGACGATGCCTTGCTGCAGTGAGTCACAGTAGCTATGAAGTGATTACCATTATTTGTTATAATGCTTCATAAAAAACGCTCTTTTCCTGCCTGCTGATCTTGTGCTGCCCATTAGGGACATCCCGATGCCACTCGTGAGCTCAGGAGTGGAACACGGCAACCTGAGGGAGCTGGCCCTGGCCAGGATGAAGGACATGGGCACTGAGGTGAGACTCTTGTTCTCCACTGAAAGAACTAACGTCAGCTTATTTTGTGCAAGGAGGCTAAAACACATTTCCCACAAAGACTGATCCAAACCATTGAAGTCAATTATAACAACCTCTGCAGATTACTCTTACAGACAGTCAGCATTTGCTTGTTGATCAAGACCACAGCCTGCAAGATATAGTTTAGAGCTGTTGGGGTGTAAAATTGGAGCAAACCTTCCACGTCTGTTGAATTTGTAATTGGAGGAGAAAATTTATGAAGCCTAAAAAGAACGACCTCAGGATGAAACAACCTGAAGATGGAGACCCCCTTCTAAACTTACATCAACAAAGACTCTTGATAAAAATGTCCTCCCAGCTCTCATCAGGTAACAAAGAGCCTTCATCGGCCATCAAGCTGAAATAACTTCATATAAAAAAAGGTGACAACACATACTCCTCCTCCCATCACCGAAAGGAAATATCCCAGAAAAACACAACCAGTTCTGTCCAAAGGTGTCACTACAATCACTGCCAAACAGATAGGCTCCACAGAGACTCCAACATGACTAGAAGGTGACCCGCTAAAATAAAATCAACTAACAACTCTAGATTATGCCTCATAATCTCCTCTGAAATCTGTTGTATGTTAAGGTTTTTTTTCAGTATATACCGTCTTGGCCCGAATATAAGACGACCCTGATTATAAGACGACCCCGTCTTTTTCAAGACTCAAGTTTGAAAAAAGACTTTGTGAACACTAAATTAATTTTTTATACGGAAAATAATTACAGTTCATCTGAAACAAATGATTATAACAATATGTTCGAGAGAAAAAGCATGTTATTTTGCCTCATTCAAATCACGCAAAAACTGTCTATCACATCTTAATATCTGAACATTTAAATATGTAAACCAAAGTTCTTCCACCCACTTTTCTCCAGATTGTCGCTACGTTTCTCCATTTTCTGTTATTTCTACTCTTATTTTCTTCTCTTTTCTTTCTTACCGCTATTTTTATTTTTCTTCTTCGTGACAGGGGTTCGCTTTGGCCTGGGGAGTTAAGTTCAGCATTCGCTTTAAAGATATCTGGCGCCATCTAGCGCTGTGAATGGGTATAATGTCTAGACCTGGAATGTAAGACCACCCCCACTTTTTCAGTCTTATTTCAGTGCAAAAACACTGTCTTATATTCGGGCCAATACGGTACTAATGATAATAAATTAACTTTATAAGTACACTCAGAGGCTGTTGCTGGAATAATCCTGCCATTAAAGGTTTATAAATCGGTGTGAAGTATCTGGACTTTCTGTGAAAATACGGATCAAAAGTGTATTTAAATTAATTTAAGTGTGACAAAGTCTGTGAGTTAGTTTCTTTCTTCAAACGACCCCCTCTTTTAGATTTTCAGCTGAGATGCTCCATGTCATCTTAGGTTGTTGTATTTTTAGATTGTTTTGGTTGTTCAGATTGTTTTTTCTGTTTGCAGTGTCGAGATGTACGAACCAGAGAAGTGGGCATCCAGGAGATTCACCACAAAGTCCGACCCTACCAGGTAATAAACGTCACAGTAGAGGTCAAGTACATGTTGTTGCACTGCTGTCTTGAACACTGATGTGTGTTTAACTCTGCGTGTGTGTGTGTGTGTGTGTGTGTGTGTGTGTGTGTGTGTGTGCAGGTCGAGCTGGTGCGCAGGGACTATGTTGCTAACGGCGGCTGGGAGACGTTTCTGTCATATGAGGACCCGGAGCAGGACATTCTGATCGGCCTGCTGCGTTTGCGTCGCTGCTCCCCGCAGTCTTTCCGTCCAGAGCTGAAAGGAGACGTGTCCATCGTTCGAGAGTTGCACGTCTACGGCAGCGTTGTCCCTGTCAGCAGCCGGGATCCCAGCAAGTTCCAGCACCAGGTGGTTTGACTTCCACACATACGCATCCCAACAACCTCGGCTTTATTATTCATCCATCAGTCAGTCGATCTTTATTCAGTCGTGTTATTAACAACATTTTGCAGCATTCAGTAAGTTACACTTACAGGGATAAACTTGTGTTGGGATCTGGAGATGTAGACAGAGAGAGGATGATGGGTACAGACAACAACAACGACTCCTACAGACTTCTGGTTACAGTGCCTTCAACCCTCAAATAATGGTTAAAATGTCTGTTATTTAGTAGACTGGTCTCAATATTTCGCTTTTGTCTCTATGCAAAACTTCGCTCTTTCCTTAAAACGAAGCAAAAGCCAGGGAGGAGCACCTGAAGGTGTTCAGAAAAAGAGATTTTTAAAGCTCACTCTGTTTTTTTTCGCTCCAGGGTTTCGGTATGATGCTGATGGAGGAGGCAGAAAGAATCGCCAGAGATGAACACGGCTCGAGTAAACTGGCTGTAATCTCAGGTGAGAAAAAAAACCACATTGTTTATTTCCTTGGACATCCAAATACAATCATGCAGGGCTTGTTTTCACCAGGGTAGGATGTTAAATTCATGAGTACACTCTGTTCTAAATACAGCTGTATGTAATACAAATCCTAATGTAACTCCTTATTCTAAAGATAATGATGCCAGTTCTGTCAGTCAGACATTAGAAACATTACTTTGAGGAAGTTATGAAAAGACAAACATGAAAAAAAACCTGCAACTGTAATTTTTTTTTTAATGTGAATCTTTTCTGTGAAATTGTAAACATGCAGCCTGTCCTGTCTGTGTGCTGTTTAGTGAAGCACCGAGGCAGGTAGCAGAGATGACAGGCAGAAGATAAACTCTACAGAAAAAAAAGTAAAGTTTATGTCCTGGTTAGTTTTCTGGTCATGGGAACAAATTAACATCAGTTTTAGTTTGTTTCTTAACCTGCTAAAACTTCATCACAGTCGGATCAAGCATACTGATAAAACGCCTCTGTGTGTGAGTGAGTGAGTGTGTGTGTGTGTGTGTGTGTGTGTGTGTGTGTGTGTGTGTGTGTGTGTGTGTGTGTGTGTGTGTGTGTGTGTGTGTGTGAGAGAGAGTGTAAGCACAGTTTAGCCGTCAACCCCCCCCATCAATCAAATTGTAACTCAAAAAGAATGCTGTTCAGAGAGAGAGCTAGCTTTATATTGAGCTGGGATCAAACCCTCTTTGTATTAATAAGCTCCTACTTATTTTTGTCTTCCTCAGGGGTGATTAAGTTTCTTCCAGTTTGTGTTTCACACCTGTGTTGCTCACCTTGTTGTTGCCTCTGTCTGCAGGTGTGGGAACCAGGAACTACTACAGAAAAATGGGCTATGAACTGGAGGGTCCGTACATGGTGAAGGACCTGTATGGACCTGAAATTGAATGAAGTGGACTGTTTTCTCTCCGGCTGCTTGTTAACAGCCATCACATGGTGGTCAGGTTGCTTTCAGTGTGGGGAACAGTGCTTTTGCTGCTCCTCATTTTCACACTGACGTGGACGCAGCATGGGGGGGTTTAATGAATGAAGAGAGGACATCTTTGCCTCAATCTCAGATACAAGAAACACGCACAGGTATCAGCATTTACAGGTTTCACACTGAAGTCAGTGTGCAGCTGGATGATACCAACTGAACCCTTTAACCAGACAGCAAACGAAAACAGTCCTGCGGTGACATTATTTATTCTCACATAGTTTTTCTGGCAGGGAAATTCAAACCTCGAGGTATTTCTTAAAAGAAACCAATTTGGCATCAGTTTGAGTTAATCATGTTTATATTGCAATTAAAAGAACTGTTATGATTGGAGCATTCATTAACGTTTGGCAGTGGATGAATGAACTGTGGAAAGTGTCCCCACTGGGCCGTTGTTGTGTAATTACACATTTTAAATTTATAGGGCAGGAAATTGAATACGAGTGTTACATAAATTTCCTTTTAAAGCCTCACAGTTAATCCTATTTCTTGTTTTTCTGTCATGCATCTTCGGGTTTCATGTTTTCTGCTTAAACACCGTTTTTTCCCCACAAACAATAAAGTATATTTCTGTTACTATTTGCATCATGCTTGGTAAGAGAAGTTCCTAGTGCTGCTGAAACCTTTGCAAGACGTTTCAGTAATTAAACCTCAAATATAGAATAGGCGGAGGATTTCAGGCGTCGTAAAGGCCACGCTGAAGGGAGACTCCGATAATGTATTCCCCAATGTCAAGGGTGCCAGCCTGAGCAGGAGACCCCTGATGATTACCCTGTGAGAGTGTTTTACTGGCTCATTTGACACAGCCTTTCCAATTACATCTCTATCAGTTACCTGTCTATTGAGCATTGACTGAATGCAGTGTTCACCCTCTCTATTACTGGAAAGGGTTTGTCATCTGAAAAATAGTTGGCAATAAAGCCCAAGAGGCTCACGCCCCGACCTATGTCTCATATAGATTCCCCCTGCGAGGGGCGACTGAAGCTGAACGGCCATGCGTAATTTCCTGGATGCAGCTGCTGTGTCGTGACTGCTGTGTGTTGGTGTTGCAGTCCTGACGCAGTGAGGAATTGGCCATATTCAGGCTTTCTCTTCACGCTTGCTCACTCCTGCTATCAGATGTGAAATCTAAGAGGACTCTCCCTCGCTCATACTCGCTGAGTCTGTGCCGGGCTGATTTGTGCTGTAGAGGCGGCACAGTTTCCTCTAATCTTCACTGCATCATAAGGACAAGTATGGCAGGTTCACTTAGCTTTCCTGAATCCAAAGTTACAAAACTTGTCAAAAATCCCTGAAGTCAAAGAAAAGAGTTGATGCTGAATGTTTAGTGTGCTATTCCTCTGAATGTGTACGTGATTTAAGATTATTCACATTGGTTCTTATCAGTCCTACACAGCTAAAGTTAGAATCCATAAATATCTCGAACAAATCATTTATGTCTCATTCAGTTCTTTTCCAGGTATCACAGGTTGTCCCAGCTTTTATGCAAACCACATAAGTGTGGATTTGGAAAGTTTTTACACTCATGAGTTCTGGTAAAGGTATTGTTACAACCCCAATTTCAATGAAGTTGGGATGTTGTGTAAAATGTAAATACAAACAGAATACAGTGATTAGTAAATCCTGTTTAACCTATGTTAAACTAACTAATTACACTACAAAGACAAGATATTTATCATTCAAACTGATAAACTTTGTTTTTTGCAAATATTCACGTTTTGAATTTGTTGCCCTGGTCTCAACTTTTTGCCTGCAAAAAGTTGAGACCAGGGCAACAAAAGACTGGGAAAGTTGAGGAATGCTCCAAAAACACCTGTTTGGAACATTCCACAGGTGAACAGATTCATTGGAAACAGGTGAGTGTCATGATTGGGTATAAAAGAAGCATCCCTAAAAGGCTCAGTCGTTTACAAGCAAGGATGGGGTGAGGTTCACCACTTTGTGAACAACTGTGTGTGCAAATAGTCCGACACTTGTTGTCCAACACAACGAACAATGTTTCTCAACGTACATTTGCAAAAAATTGATGGATTTCATCATCTACAGTCAGGGGGTGTGTTAGTGCCCATGGCATGGCTAACTTGACCATCTGTGAAGGCTCCATTAATGCTGAAAGGTTCATACAGGTTTTTGATCAACTGAAGTTGTTCATCAATCAAGAATGGTAAAGAATTCCACCTCCAAAGCTTCAACAATTAGTGTCCTCAGTTCACAAACACTTATTGAGTGTTGTTAAAAGGAAAAGTGATGGAACACAGTGGAAACATGAGCCTGTCCCTACTAGTTAGGAACATGTTGCAGGCATCAAATTCAAAATAAGTGAATATTTGCCTCTAAACAGTTCACAAGTTTGTCAGTTTGAACAATAAATAGATTCAGTTGAATATAGGTTAAACAGGATTTACAAATCATTGTATTCTGTTTTTACTTGTTTTACACAGCATTCCAAATTCACTGGAATTGGGGTTGTATATTCATGCATCATGATGTGCACAAGTCAATGTAGAGAACTCTGGATCAGCAAGTTCACAATCTGGTCTGACATTTGGTAGGCTCATAATCCAGAATACAGCCTTGTAACTGCATTTTGTGATCCTTTTAGTATTGCTTGTGGAATAGAAGTCAGTCAAACTAAATATAAATAGTTGTTGTACTGCCTGCCATAAAACTTTGTACAGAGAATCATTCTCCGGAGCAAATTTTCTTTTAGTTTAGTGGCTTTTCATCCTGAGCTACTGGTCAAAGGTCAAAGTTTTAGTTTACACTATGGAGCACTTTCTGGCCTCAGCTCTTCAGAGATGCTTTACTGACATAAATATTGACTTGACTGACATTGTTATTAACTGTTAAAGGGATATATGAATCCTCAATTATCTAAAACATGTCAGGATGTTTTTATGTCAATATCAGGGTCTGGATTTTATCAGGATTGTTTTCTAGATTCAAACTATTTTGACCTGCAAACATTTTTTACCCAAAAATTTCTGATCCTGCCTTCTGAACTTTTCAGGCACCATTTTTTTTCTTTTCTGCATAATTTTTATAACCAGTAATAATTTAATTTAATCTTCTTCTTTTTTATTTAAATGACTGGCTTTTATTGGAAACAGCAAAGTTTGCCAGCTCTCAATGATTACTCCATATATATATATATATATATATATATATATATATATATATATATATATATATATATATATATATATATATATATATATATATATATATATATACACATCACTGAATCGCTGTTTGCTGATAGCCAGCACAGCAGAGCTTGACACGGCTTAACTGTAGACTAGTGAGTGTGTTCTGTTTCAAAAGTTATCTACTATTTAATGTTAAAAAACGTAAATGAAATGCTACAATGTAACAACAGCAGAATTCATTGTTATTGAAGAGTCACTCCTTCCCCACCATTGGTAAAGGCTGGAGCTAATAAGTGCATTCAAGGCGTGGCAGCAGCCAGCATACTGAGTGAGTGCAGTGACATGGGGCCTCATTAGGGGGGACTGAGTGTGTCAACTGTCATTGCATTAAAGTGTTGGTTGCTGCTAGAGATTGAAGTTTATCAGCTGTCGGGGGGCCCTTTACAGTTCTGGGGCCCCAAGCAGTTGCCTGCTGGCAAACGGCAGCTCCGCAGATTGCAGGCTGGTTTTCCTGCAGACCTTGTTTGCAGCCTGCAACTACCCTCACAGTCAGGAACTGGACACCTGGCTGGTGAGGCTCCTGGGGACTGCTATAAATGCACAGATTGGAGTGAGCTGCTGGAAACAGATGAGAGCAGCATTAACATCATTATTTTTATTATTTATCATTTTATCTTCTAGATACCTGAATTTATCTTCAGGGCTTAATAAAGAACATTGTATGCTGTTTTATCTTTCTGTCTATCTAATGTACACATCTAACTCTCTCATTTCCTCATCCTGATAAATCCACTCATTTAAAGACGTCAGCTGTAAGAGCTGCTGAGTTTCTGCAGAATGTACAGAGCTTTAGCTTCATACAAGCAGCTCATGCTCAGTCCAAATGGAGTTAAATGAGATATTACTGGATGGACGTTGGTCTGATTTGTGACCTTAATAGAAAATGTAAATGTTCACATCATCTAGAATATGATTTATTTCAGTAAAGTTCATTTGAAAATACCAGTGTCCCAGAAAAAGGGTTAGGGTTAGGGTTAGGGTTAGTAGCTGTCAGAAAACAAAGACGACCTCAATAAACTGAAGATGAATTCCACATAAATCAAATCAGAATTTCATTTTTATTTCATAAATTTTGCCATTTGGATAAACCTTTCTGTAACATACATCAATGTTGAAATGAAGTCATTTAAGACGCATCTGTCATGGACAAGACTGATGACCAGTAATAAATACTGTGGACTGGAAATGATGGGCAACCATCCTGAAACCCACATTTAATTTCCTGTTCATGGATGATACATTAGTGATGGTTAGTCACTGTACGCGCCATGCTGCTAGCCTTATTAGCTCTCAGTAAAGACACAAACATTGCTTACACAACAAAAAAAACCCTCATTAACCTGTACACTTTTAACCAGAACACACTTAACTGTAACAAACTCAAAACAAAGCGGTGAAATAATGACACAATTACTGAATCTCAAACCCATAAACCCTGAAACAGTTAAATTCCTGTTGTATTTTATCACATGACACGTTCACCACCCCGTCTTAAAGATGGATACTCAATAATCAGATTAAAATCCACAGAGAACAATGTATAAGAATTTGGCCTTTTATGGTAAAAAAGAAGTTAAGCTCAACGTCCTCATATCAACTTAAACAGATAACAGGATTCATGGTACAGACCCAGACAAAAAGCAGTACTAATCCCTGTTTCCTCTACACTAAAATGAGATTTCTGTCAAACCTGAGAGGCCTGAGCATCACCAAACACAGCTAAAGTCTCACTAAACCTCCACACAGACACATTTTAAATTAAAAGTAGAATATAAAGCTCTTCATATGCTTTGCTTCATTCTAAGTTTATAAACTGATATTCTTTCTTAGAGAGATAAAAGCAACTCAATCCATAAAACAATTTATTCTTGTATCTCCCAGTTCTCCGCAGCAGCAAAGTGGCCGCGGGCTACATGTTGAGAGCGCTGCAGCCGGGGGGTCCAGAGTCAATATCATCATGTAGCGGCTGCAGCAGCGGCTGCCATTACAGCCTCTTAAGCACTTTTTCTGTCAGTGGGAGTCCTCTTTCAGAGCAGAGCCCACTCTGGCCTCGAGCTGGACCGCTGTGGGCCGAGCATCGGGGTTTGAGGCGAGCATTTCTAAAAGCAGGGTGCACACAGCAGGACCGGGAGGGGGTGGCAGCGGGGGTGCTCTTTTAGACTTCATAGGAATACAGAGCTGAAGGTCAGCGTTCTCCCACAAAGCCTCCCCCAGCGGCATCAACCAGCCGGAGCGACCCTTACACACGTAAGCACCTAAAGAGGAAACACAAGGAGAACACGGTTATACCATCACACTGCAGGGGGCCGGCTGATTACACTGATTGTGGGACAGACGTGTATCCAGAAACTGCAAAGTGAGCCGAAATGTCCTTGAGGTGAGCACAAACATTTTGAGAACACACACGGGACAACCAGAAAACACTGAAGGAAAGATTAAACACACAGTTAGAGACTAGAAACAAACACTGAAAAGTCATTATATGGTAGCACCCAAATGAAATAAAACCAGTAAAGATCCTCAACCATGAAAATATGTCATCAGATAGAAGATTCAAGGAACTAGACCAAAAATAATGATAGGAATATGCGCTATCGTTGAACTTCCTTCTGCCTGAGTCGTGCACTTTCTGAAGGGACAGACTGTACTTCTTGTACAGTTTTCTGCCTGAGAGGAAAAAAGTTCCATGCTTGTTATCCAGCATCCTTTTCTGGAGGTGTGTGGTGCAGCAGCAGCAGCATTGCTGAAGGTACAGCTTCAGCCAGCTGTGTCACCGTTTCAGCTTCAATCAAAACACCAGACCTCATGTGCTGCACACCCACTGCTGAAATTTACAGTATGGAGTGGGTGTAAGGGCTTATGTCTCAGTGACATGCCGCATTGATTTTTGATTCCAGGGGACATTTCTGTTACATACTTGTATGAAATAAGCGTAATATTGTATATTTTATTTAATTTCACATACTTTTCCCTCCACATTATTTATATTTGCATAAAAAATATGTTGCTTTGGAAAAAAGCGTCTGCTAAATCAAATTGTAGAATGTAGAAATTTGCAAACTTTTACATCATTTAAGAGATAAATGTCACATGAATATATTTAATGAGTTGAAAAATATTGGATACCTGCAAAAAATCCAATATGGTGCATCCCCTGTTTTTTTTTTCATGTGACAGGCTGCCTTGTGGAAGCCTCTGATAAATACAACTCCATGAATATCTCACAAAATGAGGGGAAAAATGATTTTAATTGGATCTTAGAACGAGGCAAAGTGGAAACAGTACCAAGATGAACCTTCTCTTCTTCTTCATGGCATCATAAAAAAAAGAAGTCTTCAGGGTTTTGTTCGCTGATAAGAACAAATAAGAAAGATAAAACTTAGGTTTTAATAAACTTGAGCAGGTCGTTCTTCATTATTTGACATTATGTAGAGACGATTAATTGAAAATATCAGGAAATTAATGAGGACAATTACAAAGATCAGCGGACTCCTCAAATGGAGCAAGCACGAAATTAAAGAGGATTATCCGTGTGAGTCATTGAATCCCACCACTTCTTCTTCTTCAGAAGAGTAGAGTGTTGTTATAAGGTGTTGTTATTGACGCAGCGTTTGTATGCATAGGTTTGAATCCCTGACCCCCAATTCACACATACAGCGTGAACGCCGCGGTCCGTGAACGCCGCGGTCCGTGAACGCCGCGGTCCGTGAACGCCGCGGTCCGTGAACGCCGCGGTCCGTGAACGCCGCGGTCCGTCAGCGCCGCGGTCCGTCAGCGCCGCGGTCCGTCAGCGCCGCGGTCCGTCAGCGCCGCGCACTGCGCTGTATTTCGCTGCCATTCAAGTCAATCAGTGCATTCACACAGCCTGCGCCGCAGTCCGTCTCCGGCGCGTGCTACCAAAGGCTGCTCGCGGCTGTTTCGCTGTGAGTCTGTTCTTGCCGGAGTGCGCTGCAGACACGCGTCAATCTCCGCAGAGCAGATCATTCCAAACAGGAAATCAGACACGAAAAACAATCACAGTTTCCGGTCTTTTCAAAATAAAGCACCATGTTCAGCCTGTCGATCGTAAAATTATCATCGTATATGAAACTTCGACACTGGCACAGGGCCAGCAGTCATCAGCGGGTCAGACCCAGAGGAAATCTGACGCCATGGACGAGGAAAAGTTTATATTGGAGGCGGAAAACCTTATAATTATATACGATACAACACATCCTTTATATAAGGACACCAACAGAGACTAAAAGGGAAGGACTGAATTAATGAAGCTCTGGGAGGGCAGGTGAGTTTAACATACTAAATATCATGAAAGTAGTTGTCATGGGTGTGATTCCTGCAGGAACATGTGGTTCTCCTGTGATCTTGTGTATCCAGCTGCTATGAGTACGCTGAGCTGCGCTCCGTTCCTGAGACGGATGCAGAGTGAATTGGCTCGCTGACGGACTGCGGCACTGATGGACCGCGGCGCTCACGGAGTATGTATGAATCAGGGGTGATAAGTGTCAGCACTGATCCTTGACCAAACACCTGAGGCCTGCTGAGACGCCAGCAATAACCTCAGTCAGCACACACACACACACACACACACACACACACACACACACACACACACACACACACACACACACACACACACAGAACTGGAGTCCTGCTCCTTACTGTACTCTCCTCCTCGCCTCCATCTACTCAAATAACTGAGTGGGTCTGGAAAGAAAATGTAGTTAAATAATGAAGCGTTTTATCTTTCTGTGACGAGCCATCTGCTTCTCCAATTTCTCACTGACAGACGACTGTGACCAGGCTCCTAAATTCATTTTTTAATCCACTCAAACCCTTCTTTGACCATCCACTCATGACTACTTCATTCATCCTAATGGAGTATCAGTGACTCAGGGTGGTTCTCAGGCACTTAACACGTGGGTGATTGCCCATGAGTTCCCTTCTCCAGGTTGGCTGAGGCCAGTCCCATTTTTGGTGATAATTTTTTTCATCTGTTTCATTACTCTGACACTGAGGCACAAAGAAGAACTGCTCCATTAAGACGCTACCTCATCCTTAAACAGTGAGACCAGACAATAACAAAAGACTTTCAACTGTCCAGGCTGTCCTGGAGAGCTCAACCTGAATGCTTGGCATCATGACTCTCCTCATTAATATGGAATTTATCTTTAGGGGACTATGAAGCTCAGCACAAACCAACCAAATCTGAAATCCATGAGAAACACAGGGATGCTCTGGTACTCCTCAGCTCAGGACTTTAAAGTGGAAATGAAACAGTCTAACAAATTAACATTATTTTCTAGACTGAGACCTTTTCTTATCAATAATTACATAACAATAACGTTTCATCTCTCGCGGCAAGAGCCCCGCCATCTTGCAGTACTATAAGCTGTGACGTCATGGGGTTTGTGGGCTTTGTGGTCCTGATGAGTCTCTTGTTATCATCTCTCACTGTGATGTAGACAATAGACGTGGTGATTCCTGTGCTGTGTGGAGCCTCCTTGTCAACCTGCCTGCAGCCCAACAACCATCCACTCAGCTACAACTTTTCCTCCTCTGGACTCAGATTAATTCATTCTGTGACTGTCAATAAAAACCCCTCAAACCTGCCTTCTTTGCCTCCGCCTGCTTCTGGGTCATCTGAAAACAGGTTGCTTCACAGGAACCGTAACAAGACAACAGAGTAAACGATGGAGACTGGAGAGAAGACCACGACTGTACTGGTTAGCCTCTTCACTGTGAAGATGAGCGCTAGGGCCCGGCCGATGTGACTGCTTTGAGGCCGATGTGGCTGTTTTGAGGCCAATGCCGATTCTGATATTTGGCAGAAAAAAAGTCTGATAACTGATTAAGTCAAGTCATTTTAAAAATATGTATAATATATATATTTTTTTAATGTGGACAAAAACAAAGATGAATTACAAGCAGAACATTTCACTGTTTGACGACACTTTGTCCTTAAGTATTTGTTTAACTTTAAAACAGAAATTTTCAAGTATACAAACATGCAGAAGAGCATTAAAAACAGCTATAAGCAGCCAATTATGATTATTTTAAAAAAGGCTATAATCAGCGTGCTGATAAATCGGTCGGGCCCTAATTAACACAGCTCTAAACTCTCCTTATGGATATGACAGAGGATGCAGCTACGCTAAAGTATGTTGTTATGTTGGACAGTCAAATCAGGGCTAAACCACAGGACGAATGAACTCTTTAACCAGAGTAGAAGAATAACTCACCACTTATCATGTTAACACGTTTTTAAAGAAGACTGATGCTCTAATAAACTCTTCAGCAATGAGTCACAAACAGCTACCTGTCTGTGTCTATATGTGTGTGTGTGTAACCTACAGTCAGAGACGATTTCATGAAGCGTCTTTGGATCCAACCAACTACAGGGAGAGGGGGCTGAGTGTTTTTTTTAGATTTGGCTTTGGCCAAGTAGAGGACTTAATTTTAACTTGAAAAAAAAATATATTAGCGATCACAGGAGAAATTACCATTCAGGACTAGAGCAGGAGAAAGAGTGAAAAAGAGGGAGACTCCTGTCTGTCTGAACTGGGAGTGTCTGCTACAGACCTTGGAGTCAGTGCTGCCCCCCAGCTGTTTCAGTGGAAGTTTGTGAGAATTGACTGTTTAATCCTCGGCCTGAACGTCGTCTTCTCTTCTCCTTTGGCTCACCACTCTCCATTGACTCTCATCAGGACCAACCTCATGACATCACAGCAGATAGTACCGCAATATGGCAGCCTTCTTGCCACAAAAGATAAATCAGTGCTGTTTTTCTTTTATATGTTTATATTTTTCCATGTTTGTCGTACAATTATTTATCAGAATTGGGCTCAATCTCGTAAATAATCTCAATTTGTTTGTTTCATTTCTAAAATTATTAGAAATAAATAGAAAAAACTCTGGATAATAATGTGCTCACATGCTGTCAGCGTTGATTACTGGACATAGAGATGGTGTAATCAATCTCAGAATGTACAGAACATAAATCATTCATCCCTTTGCCATTTAGATTTATGATGTTACCATCCACTGATGATGAATTTATGATGTACAATCTGTGACATTTTAATATGTTAAAGTTAATTATGTCAAGCTCGGTTCATTGTGATGCTTCATTAGCCTGCCTCATACACACTAAACCTCTCTGTCTGTGCCCTGGCCTCTGATTGGTGGCTAAGAAACAACATGGCATACCTATGCTCATGCTGCTCTCACAAAAAGAAAGCTCCTGAAACAGCCTCGAGTCCTTTCTCCTTATCTATCAAATCTCTTCTCTGTACTCACCGAGCTGTTCCTGAGTGGTTCCTTCCTCCACGAAGGTGATCCTCTCCAGCACAGCCCAGAACAACACACCCAGGGAGAAGATGTCTGCCTGGGCCGTGTAGCTCAGTCCTCCCCACACCTCTGGAGCCATGTAGAAGTCAGAGCCACAGGTGGAAGAGAAGTGCTGCCTGGTGAGGTCGCCCTCCAACAGGCCTTCACTCATTTTGCTCAGACCAAAGTCTGCCACCTAGAGGATGGAGAGAGGGAAGCTTTTCACTTAGTGTTCAGCAACAAGTGTGGTACTAAAGAAATGTCTTTTACACACAGTTTAGCATTTCACTCAAAAGATTTACACAAAATCTACATGGACCTTGACTAGATTTTCTTGTCATCACAGTGCTTTGCAGAATCCCTCTTTGTTTAAGAAAACAAAATAAAAGAAGCTCTGGTAAATTTATGAATCTTCAAATTCACACTAACAGTGTTTTTCACTATTGCAGTATTTTCTATTTTCCTTTTATTGTTTGTCTGTAAAGCTCATTACTGTTGTAATGACCTACCTTGACAACCGGTCCTTTGGGTGTCAAACAGACCAGCACATTGTCCGGCTTCAGGTCTCGATGGGTGATACCCAGACTGTGCAGAAAGGCTATAGCACTGCAGAGCTGTTTTACCACACTGTGGTTACGCTGAGCATCAGGTGGTGTGGAGAGCAGGTACTGATTTAAGTCACCCCCATCACAGTACTCCATCACAAGCCACAGCGCCAAACAATGCAAAGACCCCTGCTGCTCATCCTTGCTCTGGACTGATCTCTTTCTGCCTCTGCTCTGAGGCCTTTGAGGGGTTGAAGGAGAGGATGCATTTGATGTAGTCTTGTCATAGGGCTTAGCCCTGGTGGTGACATTACTAGTCCTCTCCTCAAGTCCAGAAACAGTCTTTCTTTGGGTGTTAGGCTGGGAATTATTCCCTTCCTGGCTTTGAGGTGGACCGACCACTCTTCCCTTCAGCACACTCTCCACTAGACGTAAAGGCAGCTTCCCTGGTTTGAGGGTCTTCAGGCTCTTTGGTCCCGTCTGCAGAAGGCAGCTGTGGAGTGCAATAACATTGAAATGGTTCTTAGCTGTAGCTCTCATGGCCCACAGCTCCTGTAGGTAGAGTTCAATGCACTCTGGGTTGCTGCAGGGAAGCCGCTTTATGGCCACCCGCTGTCCTGTTTTGGTAATATGGCCCTCAAACACCACACCATAGCTGCCTCGTCCCACCTCCCTCTCCAGGGTGTAGAGTTCCTCCATCATTCCCAGAGGATCGAGCCTGGTGTCAGGAAAGATAAGCACAGCACTGTCAGACTGGTTGGTGATTGGGGTCGTTAGCTACAACACACTAGGTTCAATCAGAAAATATCATTTAGGGATCCCAATCGCCACAGTTACTCTTAAAGACCAACATTACTTTCAGGTGATGTGTCGGAGCAAACATTACTTTTGTTAGTGTGTTAGTCTCCATTTAACCCAGCACTGCAAATTACTTGTAAAAGATGTATACAAAATACAGAATTGGCCAACAAGCAACGGCCTCCAGACGATATGAAGTTGCTAATTTAGCGTATCATGGTGTAAATCAGAAACGTTAACTACATTCGCTTTGTTTTGGAGTGATTAGACGAAACACTAAACTCTACCTGGATTACTCAAACTTACCCACTGGACTTCAGCATTCACAGCGAAGAACCGGCTTGAATTTCTTCCCTACTTCAGTGGCTTTGACACGTTTTGCTTCATAATCAACGAGTTTCTTATTTTTCAATTGTTAAATGTCAGCTAACAAACAAAACAACAGACTTACTTCGACAGTCAACATGAAACAGACTTCCGTGTCTCAATTCGGAACGTCCCGCTCTGTGGCAGCGTGCATTCTGATTGGCTGCAGTCATTCTGCCGCGCGTTGTGATTGGTTCGTATTAAATTCGCAGAGTGTAATATGATTCGAATTGTCTGAGCCAATCAGAGGGCAGAAAGAGAAGAAGGAAAATGAGTTGTGAATGGACAGTTAAAAAGACAGCAGAGCGGCTCACTTGATACTTGATCGTATTACCGACAATTTAAAATTACATGCTCTACCTGCTCATCTCACCCACAAAATTCACAACTGCCAGTACTGTTTTTGACTATCATCCCCTTCTCGTTCCTTTCTGTGGTTGTTTTTGCCACCGTTCCTTTAAACTTATTTTATTGTCTTTTGTTTTACCTTTGTTATATCGAAGTTAAACAATAAATCAGTCCGGTTATGATATGTGGCTTCTTTTGCCTTCTTTCAACCATTTTTAGCTACTGAGTTGAACAATGTAAAGTGTTGGTATTATATCCTTTAAAATGTCCTGTGTCTGACTGGCTGTACTGTAAACGTATCTGTCATGAGCTTGACAAATAAATAATAATAATAATAATAATAATAATAATTTGATGATCGTAATATTGCTATAATTTCTCCTGTAAACACTGATATTCCCTCATTAATTATTTTACAGACATTAATATCAAACTTTGGGACAATAAAATCTATTCCCACTTTATTTGCTATGATCTTGGATACATCAGTATAGGTCAGGGGTCATCAGCCTTTTTGATACTCAGGACTACTACAAGGATACTGAGGAGTATGAGGGGCTACTTGCTTGACACAAACTCCCCGAAAAAAGACGTAAAACTTATTATTATTCTATATTATAATGATATGTAAAGAGACTGACCACGTTTGTTAATTATTCCTTACAATGGTTATTAATAATGTTTTCAAATGAGGAAACAGAGATATCTGTTCTGATTGATCGGTCTCACTGCTGCCACAATTCTCTAAAATCCTGGAAAAACTTTTTATTGAAAGCTTGGACAAATCTATAGACAAATACAAACTACTCACAGATAGTCAGTTTGGTTTCAGAAGGAAAAGATCAACATCAACAGTAATAATTGATGCTACTGAAGAAATAACAAAAGCAATCAACTACAAACAGTATGCAGTTGGGCTCTTCATAGAGCTTATAAAAGGCATTTGACACATTAATCACAACATTTTACTCAATAAACTTTGGAGACATGACATTAGGGGAATTGCTTTGGATTGGGTGAAAAGTTATACCAGCAACAGACAACAGTTTGTTAAATTCTGTGATTCCATGTCTTCATATGTCAATGTTGCTTGTGGTGTCAGTGTTGGGACCAAAATTATTTATTCTTTATATCAATGTAATATTTCCAAAGTATTGATTTGGTATTATTTGTCGACCACACTTTTTTTTTTTTTGTTCAGGGGACATCCTGCTGGTCGGGAGGATCAATTCTGAAATGCACAGATTAAAAAAATGGTTTGACAGCAACAAATTATCGTTACAATTAAGCAAAACTAAATTTATATTGTTGACGTGGTATAGGTGTACAGGTGCAGGTTCACATAGATGGGGTTTACATAGAAAGGGCTCATGAAATCAGATTTCTGTGTATCACAATAGATGAGAGTAGATGATAATACATGAAAATCTCACCTTAAATATGTACAAAATAAAATTCCAAGAAGCATTTCAGTATTACACAAAGTAAAGCATATTCTAGATGACAAACCACTTTGCATTCTTTACTCTTCACTTACTCTTCCATATTTAACTTAGTGTGTGAAGGTCTGGGGCAACATATACAAAACCTCACTCAACTCTCATTTTACAAAAAAGGGCAACAATAATAATTAATACGTATCTGAAGTCAAAATTATTAAAAATCTAGGACATTGGAGAGTTTAAAACAGCACAAATAATGTAAAAAGCAAAGAACAACTTACTACTGTCAACTATTCCAACACATTTTGGGAAAAAGAAGGGGGTTACAATCGAACGGGAAAGTCTAACTTAAAAAATCACAGGGTGTGAACAACACTGAGGGGATTTTGTGTCTCCGTACAAAGCTGTACAAAGCAATAATATATATATATATATATATATATATATATATATATATATATATATATATATATATATATATATATATATATATATATATATAATCTGCTAACCTGTTCCAACATGTTAAAATCAGAGTTTTCACATCCCTGATTTTTTTTTTTGTAAATAGCTTAAATATCTGATGACTGGTGCTATTTTTAGAACACTCCTCGTGGGCACCTTATGTGGTCGCAGTGGGCACGGTGTGGGCTACCTCTGTATTTGATGTTCTGGTCCACACCCCAGACCAGCAGGCGGCTGAAATGCACCAATGAGTTGTTTGCCAACAGCCAATAAACCCTAAAGAAGAAGAAGAAGAAGAAGAAGAAAAAAAAAAAGAAGAAGAAGCCAATCACATCAGCAGCAGTAAAAACACAATCCTTGAAGTCAACCTTTTTCAAATTATTTAGGTACACTTATTGGCAGGTTGGTGCTTCTTCGGTGTGATTTAAGATTTATGCATACAAATCTCATATTATCACGCACACATACACAACCACACACAGTGAGTGTGTCCTGCATTAGTATTGACTGCTTTCTTGGTGAGGAGCTGCACTGTTCAAGACAGTTTGTGCTTGTTCTGTTTTTTTAGAGGAAGCATGCTGACTCCCTGCACTGATGCACCATGGAGATCGAGCATCTCCCACACACACACACACACACACACACACACACACACACACACACACACACACACACACACACACACACACACACACACGTGTGCATGATCCACAGCTTTTATCAGTGATGCCAATCATGAATCCTCTTCATCACTCCTGGAAGATGGAGTCAGTCACACTTGACTTGTTTTTATCTCAGAGCAAATGCCCTCTGTTCTATTATCATATCTCACTTGCTCTGACAGATGTCTGGATGCAGATATTTTGGCACAGCAAGTGGACTCTGACCGGAGAATTTATTAGGAAATAAATATATTGTTGGAATGGCATTAAAAAAACCCTGAATTTAATTTCCTGACAAATTCAATAAAACATCCTGGGCATCCAAAAAAAGATGTTGATGACTCCAATAAGAGTTATAGTTGTAATTACATCAGTTTCAAACCAATTGTGTTCCAGTGGAGGCTTTGCTAGCTAATTATGGATTCCACCAACAGGAGAGGCAACAGTAATTATTTCCTTGATTGAGGTCAGAACCCTTGCATTTAATCCCGAGGTCTCTCCAGCACTCCTAGAAGACAAACAGTAAACATCAGTGAGCAACTTCTCAGCATCCTGCACTCAATTTCACAGCTGTCAGTCCTTTACAAATGACTTCCACATGTTTCTAATGTTTGAACCTGGTAGTCTTACATTTCAGATCCAACACATTAAGTGTCACTCTGGTTTCAGTTTCTCTGTGGTGTCAGCTGCCGACACTGAAAGGAAAATATCAGGAGGTGGTGATGCAATAGGATCGATATAAAGAAACAAATGAAATAGAGCTGCACAGATCACTGAGTGCTTACCGCTCTGAAATAAAACTTTCTTTCCTTCTTTGCTGGTTGACGCTGCACATTTCATGGGCAGCAATCGAAGGTGTAATCATTCTTCAGGGCAAAATTATGGTGGCTTTGGGATGGAAATGCAATCATTTGTCAGTACAATTCATTTTCAGACCTGCCGTTAATAACAGTCACTTGTGTCATGACAGGCTGAAGCCGCATACCACCATAAACCTTCAGAGGCTAACCCCCACTCCTTTGTCACACATCAGTGGGTTTCATTGTTGGGGGGGGAGTTAAACACCTCAGGTGGAAAAGAGGAGACGAGTTCAGCTTGAAATGAACAGCAGCGTCGAGCCAAAACCTGGTCAGTGTCTGTCGCAGGGGTCTGAGTTTAAAACTCATTGAGCACACAGTCAGCATTTTTTTTCAACCATCAACAACATTTTCTAAATGATAGTGAAGAAAGGAGAAGTTCGTCTTGGTAAGACAGTCACAAAAACAATGTCACTGCGACTTAATGTATGTGCAAATAAATGCTGCTAAGTTCCTCTGTGTCTTTACTGGGGAATAAAATTCTTTATATGCAACTGTCTTGGGACAGATAATACATTTAAACTGATTGGAAAACAAGTTCTGCTTTTATTTCTGCTTCCTTTCTCTACGAATCTTCAAATGGTGCACATAAAACACCTCTCAACACCTTATAGTTTGTAAAAGCTGATTTTATTCTCATAACAATACTTTATAAGCTCTCCAGTTCATTGAAAAGGGATGGAGTTTCAGACTTATTCAAGAAGTTTCCATTGGTACAAATCAGTTCTTATGAAATAAATGTATGAAGCCTCTTCATATTGTGGTATGGCTCATAGAAAAACAAAAACACTTTTATAAGGAGGAGGATTTGGGTCTAATTCCTGTGGACAATCAAGGTTCTGATCATGCATGAAAATCTATCTTAATAATTTAAAACTTCCATTTAAGCACCCATATTTTACCTTTATAGAAAACTGGAGTTCAGTTCCAATCACTTGCTATAACTTCATTAGCAGTAAATCTTTATTCATACATCGCCAAATCACAGCAAATGCTATCTTAAGATGGTTTCCAAAACATTAGCAGGTCTATACACTTTATACAACCCCAATTCCAAAGAAGTTGGGACATTGTGTGCAAATACTGTTTAACCTATATTTAATAGATTACACTATAAATACAAGGTATTTATTGTTCAAACTGATAAACTTTATTGCTCTTTGCAAATATGAACTCATTTTGCCCGCAACACTGTTGTAACAGGTGCAGAATGTGTCTTGGCATTGTCTTGCTGAAATAAGCAGGGACGTCCCTGAAAAAGACGTGGCTTGGATGGCAGCATATGTTGCTCCAAAACCTGTATGTACCTTTCAGCATTAATGGAGCCTTCACAGATGGTCAAGTTAGCCATGCCATGGGCACCAACACACCCCCATACCATCACAGATGCTGGCTTTGAGACTTTGACCTGAGAACAATCCAGATTGTCCTTTTCCTCTTTGGCCTGGAGGACACCACGTCCATGATTTCCAAAAACAATTTGAAATGTGGACTCGTCAGACCACAGCAGACTTTTGCACTTTGTGTCAGTCCATCTCAGATGAGCTCGGGTCCAGAGAAGCCGGCGGTGTTTCTGGGTGTTGTTGATATATGTCTTTGTCTTTGCATGGTAGAGTTTGAACTTGCACTTGTAGATGTAGTGATGAACTGTGTTAACTGACAATGGTTTTCTGAAGTCTTCCTGAGCCCACGTGGTAATATCCTTTACACAGTGATGTTGGTTTTTAATGCAGTGCTGCCTGAGGGGTCAAAGGTCACGGGCATTCAATGTTGGTTTTCAGCCTTGCTGCTTACGTGCAGAGATTTCTCCAGATTCTCTGAATCTTTTGATGATATTATGGACTTTAGATGATCAAGTCCATCAATTCTTTGCAATTGTAGGTTGAGAAGTCCAACAGATCATCCCACAACTGTTGGACTATTTGTTCACAAAGTTATTCCTCACTCCATTCTTGCCTGTGAATGACTGAGCCTTTCAGGGATGCTCCTTTTATACCCAATCATGACACTCACCTGTTTCAGATGAACCTGTTCACCTGTGGAATGTTCCATACAGGTGTTTTTGGAGCATTCCTCAACTTTCCCAGTCTGTTGTTGACCCTGTCCCAGCTTTTTTTTTTCAAAATAAGTGAATACTTACAAAAAACAAAGTTTATCAGTTTCAACAATAAATATCTTTTTTTTTTTAAGTGTATTCAAATGAATAAAGGTTAATCATCGTCCACACATTCACTGGAAGTGGAGTTGTAGTGGTTTTTTTTGTGTATTTTTCTTAAATCAGAAAGATGGGTTTTTCTTATCAATGATTATAAGTTTTCTCCACCTTATGGTCACTATGCTCATGGAGTATCCACAGTACACCTTTCAATTCAAATTCAAGCTCACACAGTTTTGATGCGGGCCAAGTTAAGCATGACCTTCTCTGTCATCAAGGTAATCACGGCGTTGTGGCCACTAGAGGAAGCTTGTGAAACCTGCACAGCTGGTGGCTGCAGAGATATCAATGACAGACAGGCCTCACAACGGCTGCATGTCCCTTTGGGTGTCTTATCTCTACCACACCGAGGGCTCCGTCAGTGTATCCTATTCATTCATCACTATCAGACCTCACACAGGTTCAACACCAGCATTCACATGTTGAGGCCAATGTCAGCTCCTGAGGAAGGGGGTGAGTTTCAGCTCTAACTTCAAGACCAGAAAAGTCGGATTTCATTTTTAATTATAGCTGTTGGAAACAGAATCGTTGCCAGCTCAGGGGCCCAAAGGCTTTTAGAGACGAGCCTTTAGCCACTCAGCAGGAACAGCTGGACGTCTCGTGGTCCACATCCATCCACTGAATGTTGGATGAAATCATTGAACACCAACAAAAGTGAAACACTGTTTGGTAACTTCAGCATTACATTAAACAACAGACAATTCCACCTTAAGACTAAGATATAACAGCCTCTGAGGGTCAGTTCTCTGAAGACAGAAAATAGGTTAGGGTTAGACCCCACTTGGCTTATGCCATTATAGCTTGAATAAAAATATTCCATCAGTAATTAAACAATATGCTTTAAAGTTGAATTAATGTCCTTTTTGTTTTAAGAAAATGTATCTATTATTAAGTCACCAATAGAGGGTGCTTCAGGTTGATGATTATGTTTATGTGCTCAAATCTTTATTTGTAGTTAAGTCATTTCTGTTTTAACAGGTCTTTAGTTATTATTATTATTATATATTATTTATAGTTTTTTATTATTATTATTATAGCTTATCATTATTATAGTTGATTTAGTTTTAAAAACTTTGTCTCCATCCACTGTTTTCAGGGTTAACAACAAAGATAATGTTAGGGTTGCAAATTAGTGGAAAACTTCCAAAAAGTTTCCAGAAACTTTCCATGGAAAGTTAAATTTGGCAAGTCTGGAAATATTTTGAATTGTTTTATCAGAACTTCCCTAACTTTATGTAGTCATCAGGTGGTGCTTTAATGATCTTGTGCTGTGATCATGTACAGTGCATGATGGGAGCGTGGCCTCAATAACCCTGCAGTCAGCAAAGTGCTGCTATGTATTTAAGGAACAGACAGTTATTCAGGTGAACTTGCATTAATTTGGTTGTTTTAGCCAAAATTATGCTACAACATACAACATACTTACCCAAACTATATTTAAATTCCTGGTTTACTCCCATAAATTTGTGTGGAAAGTTTGTGACTTTGAAAATTCCTGGAATTTCGCAACCCTAGCTAATGTAAAGATTGTTTAATAGATCTGACACAAATAGCAAAGCGCTGTGCTTCACAACCTTTTTTAAAACAAAAATTCTTTGTGCCTGTGAGGGGGGTACTTGACAGAAAGATTATTTTACAGGGGTCTATGGTTCATACCAGGAGCAAGCCAGGCTGCAGAGACAAATCTGAATATCTGAATCTGAATAGCGGTGAAACATCTGAAGAAACATCCACAATATCATTTATTACTATGAATTTTAAGGTTTGTGTAAAGCAGAAATAAATTTGTGTTATGAGTTTGTAACCCCACAGATACATGTGTCATCGACCACTGAGCCAAATTTGAAAGATCAAAAAAATTACTAAGTATATAAAATTAGAGGAGCTGGAGCCACGCCCACAAACAGTAGGGGAGCCGCCTCTGTGTACTGTACGAGGACGATACCTACAGTAACAATGGAAGCTAGCAGTGTGATGGGACCAAAGACTGTATAATTAATGGACATAGTCGCTACGATGTCACCCATGTGTTTCTGAAACAGATTTTTGAAGCGAAACAGCCGGCGCGGCTGAATGAGGCGGGCTGTGAGTCTCCACAGTAACAGCCATAGGGCGCCTGGCAGTCACATGAGCTGAGCTGTGCCTCTGATTGGAACTGGAAGTGGCAATCTTAATATTGTGGAAACTGCCTGGTTAGAAAATTTACCCCCTGTACAGTGCGTGCTGTTAGTGAAATCAGCGATTCAGACGGGAGACATTCTTTGTACCAGGCTGTAAATGTGCTTATTTTGGCAGTGAAAACGGCTTTTTTTGGCTTGTTGTGTTTGTGACTTTTGGTACTTCCGGAGCCAGCCTCAAGCGGACACTTGAGGAACAGCAGACTTTAGCACTTCCGCATTGTCTCATATTTTCAGACTGGAGGTTGCCGCTTGGGTGGGATGGAGCCAGCCCTGCCTGTTTCAGAATCAGAATTAGAATCAGAAATACTTTATTTATCCCGAAGGAAATTGAGTTTCAGTTACATCCTATACAAGAAACATGAAAACACAAAGACATAAACATCCAGCCATCAGAGCCAGAAACTGACTCTGAGTCAGACACTGATAGAGCTCAGCCTCGTTCCTCACAGTCTCCATCAGAATGATAATTTATTTCTCCATTTATCACATTTAGCAACATGGATTACTGACGAGTTAACATTATAGCCTAGACAAATACAGTTAGACTATCAATACACCTGTTACTTCAGAAGCCTGTGGGTGTTGTTATGACAGATAAATACTTCTGCCAACGGTTATCGGTTTCTGGTTGCCTTGAAACTATATGACTGACTGCTGGCACATGCAGCAGGGGCGGGGTTATGCTAATGATTGCTCCGTGATGTAACACGGCTGTGATTTCTGACCCGCCCATTGAATCCTGAACACAGAAATTTGAAACACACTTTGTGAAGCCGAGCTCCTCAGTTAAATCCTACATGGCTGAATGGATTTTACATGTTTTAAGGAAATACATTTGTGGCTTATTAAATGTGCTTAGAAGAAAATTGGCTGATTTTGCTTCACACAGACTTTAAGGTTCCTTGTATAAAAGGCACTGGACCCCACCCATTTTCCATTGCAGATGAATTCTGTAGATCTCAGTCTGGCTAACTTTGAATATTCACTCTCTCCATCTCTAACTTTGGTTTGTACTATGGCCCAACCAATTATTTAGGTTGTTTATAGCGTATCACTGATTAACAGACATCGGTCAGTATGTAACCGATGTATTAACTCTTTTGCTGTACTGAGATTTTGTCGCTCTGACGCCAGGCATTTAAAAAAAGTTGTTGTTTTTTTGTTCCAGAGAATTTATAAGTTGTGTAAATTATCTTTGCGAAATAAACAGAAAATTATGCATCTGTTAATTAATTCTCACATCCACTGTAATCTAATATAAAACTATTAAACGGTTTAAAGTGGGGTAAGCTGCATCTTTGTGAAATGTAAGTGGGTTTACAGTCCTAATGTTGACATTATAAGAATTTGTTTTCATATACAGTATATAGCCAGTGTTTATCAGTGTCCTTATTTCATATATCAATTATCGGCCAATATATCAGATATTGTTTTGGGGTTTTTTTTAGCCCCCAGTATCGGTATTGGCATTAGACCCCAAAAATCCCATATTGCTCAGGCTCTAGTTTGTATCAACTTCAAGTAAACACCTTTAGTTTTTCAGTGATCCTTTGCATTTCCAGTTTTACATGAAACAGTTGGCTGAGTTGGAATGAATGAAGTTGGTTTCTTCTAAGTTCCATGTGAGCTGAGCTCAGACTAATAAAACCAGAGAGACTTAGTGGGTAAGTTTCTGGCCTCTTTTGTAGGAAGCCTTAAGTTGACATGTTCTTCAGTGAGATGGAAGTTGAACAGGTAAGCTCATTTCCTCCATGCTGTGAGTGTGTATTTGTCCATTAGGGGAAAAAAGCCTGATGGAAGTTCAGCCCACTCAACACATTTCATGTTAAAAGTTTCATCGTCACCTTTAATCAACACTCGACATGAAGTAGACCTTCAAGAAGCAGGTCTTGTTTTCCGTCGCCAGTTTTCCTCCATGACTCATATAAAGATCCAAACAGCAGAGCAGGCTGGCTACTTTCTGTCTCCATTATCTGTCCCACTCCACATTAAGAAGTATCTCATCCAGGTGTGTCACAACCACCATCAGATCAGAAAACATACTCATCAGTCCATGATCATCTTAATGGAGGCGCTTTTCTTTGTTGAGCTCCAGCTGATTTTTTTGGTACAATTCCTTAAAAGGCATCAGCGTCTACCTGACCTTGGCAGCAGGTCAGTGTTAAGGCTGAGGGTTTTATAGACACCTTAGACATCGAGATCCCGGATCAATCTTTCATTGGATGATGCATATTTTTAGAGCTCCATTAGTCGGCTCAATGAAGATGAACCCGGTGGCGTAGGCGAAGCCTCCTACGTCATTGCAGGACATGTGTTGTGTGTCGGTTTGGGATTTGTGCGTAACAGAATGGGGGAATCCACCCTCTCTCCTGCTCTCCTCTATGATGTCAACGGTGATACACACCAGAAGGGAGGGGGGAGAGATGTGGAGGGTTGAGCCAGGAGGGAAGGGGTGTGCCATTATAAGAAGCCTCAGAGGAGGCATGCGTTCAGTTGTTGAAACCCTGAGCCTAAGGATACGAGCTGAGCCACCAAACTGTCCTGAGGGAAGGGACTCTGAGAGCACATCACAGACAGGTAGGAGAACTCAACTTTTTTTTTTTCTTTAATCATGAGCTTACCTGTGTGTGGGATGATCTGGATAAGGTAGCAGCTGAAAGGAAGCTCTTGTTCTCAGATGAGGACCCTGTTAATTAGGAAAGCACTTGTTGTCTCTTGTATGCTCAAACCACCCGGTAATAAATCCTGGGAGAATACTTCTGCAGGTGGACAACCACCGAGGAGATTCTCCTGCTATCATCCCTTCATCCACTCAGATGCTTGTGATTTATCTCATTCTGGTTCGGTGGTTTTGGATCTGACCTCACAGGAGATTCTGGAGTAATCACTTTTCCTTCCAATTACCTTGTTTGTCTCTGAGCAGCTCCAAAGGCACCACAGTCACAGTCAGCAGTGCTCACACTGCACCTGATTACTACTTAATTAACTGGAGAGAAAGTCCCAGACTGTGCGAAAAAAGCAGTTACTCTCTGAGCTGCACTTTATATCAGGTCGAAGAGTACCTGGATTTTATGAGCCAAACACTGTAACAGATCTAATGTGTTTAATCTGATAAACATTAAGCATTTGATACTCTCAAAAATGGTTTAATAGCACATTTTCTTTATAATTTGGGTTGAATATATCCGTTTTAGATGCTAATTTTTCTTTTTTTTTTCTGTGCTCAATTGATGTCAACTTAAACGCTTCAAGCTTCAAAGAAAAGCTCTTTTATTCTTCCTAAAGCAGGCTCAGCGCTCAGTGTCAACCAGGAACAAGAAGGAAAAATGCCGGAGAAGTTAATCAGTTCAGCGCTGTTATTATGCTAAGCACATGATAATGATGATTTTGATGATAATGGTAATGAATGTGCATAATCTTTCCCATTATCAGTAAAGAGGATACTCGCACAGACAGGGGAGAAAATGGGTGGTTAATGTGCCATTCACAGATAAATTACTCCACACTGGGGAAATGTTTGAGAAAGACTGGAGTGTGTTTTAGAAGACGGAGCCAAATATTTTTTAAAGGTGCTTCAAATAAACCCCACTGACTCATTGATGAGAGTCAAGGAGTTGGAATAAAACAGTTTTTTAAGCTTGTAAAAATGTTTAAGATCAACCAATCAAACTATTCTTCTTTTCCGACTGCTGGTCTGCTATATATTAAAAACCGACCGTTGAATCATCTGCATAGAATCTCATAATCTGATTTGCATTAAACAAAATAATAAATAATCATAAGAAAAAAGGATTTGAGCTAAACGAATATTCCAAAGACTGCTGATCACTTTGCTTTCAATGATTTGGTTATAACAGGATTTTTTAGCTCTGCTGTCAACATTCACACAGCTTTTATTGTTTTAAATTTCTGAACCAAAGACAGAATCAGAAACTGCTTCACCAGGAGTCAAGAATAGCACTGTGTCCCCATATTCCTGGATCTGCTGCTCTGCGATGTTCTCGTATTTTTTCACCTTACATCCTCCAGCACCGCTGTCCTCACCTTGATAAAAGTGGAGAGCTCGTCTGGCTGTGCTAGATTGCATTCCTCTGGCTCTGTGTCCAATGGATTAGTGCAGGTGTCAATGCAGCTTAACAGCAACCAGATCAACGGTGACACCGCGTCAGCTGACGGAGACGCTGCAGATTTTCAGCTCCACAGAGTCGTGCTGATGGCGTTTAACACTGCAGGACAAAGTGTCTCATGAAGAGGGTGACGTCCTTTTGGGGTTAAAGCCTTTGTTTTTCCCAAAGCTAAGAGCTAATTTCACTTTAAGAATTGTTCCGTCAAGCTTTCCCTTTTCTTTCGAGCACTAACGTGACCGGAAACCTTTTTGGCACCTAAAATCAGCTGGATTCTCTCAGTGAAGAGTCCACTGAAAGTACTTTTTCTTCAGTCTCAACCATTGTCCAACCTTTTCTTTAAGCATCTCTCATCAACTCCCACTCCCTGTGACAGTTTATCAGACACGCTGAAAGTAAATGTCTCAGCCCTGTGTTCATCTCTCTGTCAGTGTGCTCTCATCCAAGTTCCAAGCACTTGGAAAAATCTAACTTTCTGGGCTATTAACACAGTTTTATGGTGAGTGGATGAGATAATTGTGCGATTTCTCCCCCTTGAAGGACGTATATCTGATGCTGGGAATGATTGCAGAAGAGATGTCACCCAGTTGAATGGCTGCCCCCAGGCACAAATGTGTTTCAAATTAAAAGAAACCCTACGAGTACAATTGATGAAACAATAGTAATGATATGCTCAGTTGATCTGATATCATGGTGCCTCAAAAAAACTGAATATCAGAACAATCACACCTCCAAATAATATTTGCTCTAATGTGTATGCCACTGTTATAGCCTTGGTGGGATATGATGAAGATAAAAAAAAGAGTGTGTGCTCTACACGCTACATGAGATAAGACTTCCTAAAGGCATATCAGGACTAATGATTCCCCCAGCAGATATGATAACAGTATGACCGAGGACATTTCACAGATAGAAGAGATAAAAAGTTTCTCTTTTTCAGTACTACTGCACTTCTTAACCTCCATTGGATGCCTGAATAAAAAGCTTAATGCCGTTTACTCAAGTTGTCTATCCTCACTATGATTCATTTAATTAGAGTCAGCGTTCGTCGGACAATAACCTTGAATAATCTTGAATTGTGTAGCTTGTCTCAGATTTAGACAGTTTAGGATTCCCCCTGTGAGGAGGGAAATGACAGCGAGTGCGGCTTCACTTGGTGCAGTAACCCTCCAGCGTTTGTCTGTGGCCTCTCCGGCTGGATTTGAGCAGCTGTGTGAGAGAGGATCCTGTCTGTCTAAATCCTCCTCAGCCAAAGGTTTTTAAAGACTTTCTGGTTATTTGTGTCTTTATGCAACAACAGTGTTCACATTTGTGGTTCATATAGTGGTGATTCTCACGGTTTCCTTTGTGGGAGATTTTCAGGAAGCTTGTGCTCTAAAAATGTCTAAAAGATCTAAAAGTCATCTTTTTTTCTCAGTTCTAAAATTGGGGATTTTTTCCTTCTAAAAATGCTTTTGTTTCAGTTGTGTGGAAAACAAACAAATTAGAAAACATTTCTTCAGAGCCAAATTGCTGTAAGGTGGGTTATATTCATTTCTAATACTCTCAACACCAAATATTTAATAATAAAAACAGAAAGAAAAAAAACGAAAAAAAACCCCAACAGAATTTTAAGCCAATTTTTGTATTTGTATAACTTTCATGTTTCAAACAATAGCGCTACGTAACTACAAATAAATACATTAGTACATCGCTTTGCATTCTGGGAAAAGGTGTCTTGAACAAAGAAAGGTAGATTTAAAAAGATCTGCTCTCCAAACCAAATGCACATCTTGGTAATGCCTCAAATACACCAGATGCGTCTGCAGTCCAGCTCCACTCCGCTAAGTGTTGACGGTGTTTGTCAACTCACACCAGCTACTTGTTCAGTCTGGCAAGCCACAAGACTGACAGACCGCTGGAGTCACAAGACTCAGTTATTCCTGTGCTTCCCTCTCTATTAATGAGCCTCTCTTCATTCATGTTGTGCTGTAAAACCTCAAACCTGTTGACTCCTGGCTTGTCTTTACTTGTTGTGACACTTTGTTGCAAATCGTAAATATGATCTGGTTTTGACATGGTTTGTTTTATTTCAAATATCACATGCTCTTTTTGGGTAGTTTCTGTGCACTTCTTCCTGTCCCTCTCGATCTTCTCTACTCTGAATGGGCTCCATGCATGGATCATTTCCACAGTGGCATAAGGATGTTTGGGCATTTCCAGTTACGGGAAGAAACATTAGACAGATGGTGTTATGATGGCAGAGACAAAATATATAAGGTGTTTGCCTAAAGCGTCTGTCAATAATATACTAAGAATCGTCCGGTCATCTAGTACAACACTATGTAGCAAATTGTCTAAAGGCTTTAAATTGTGTCCTCATTCCTTTGCAACTTTGACAGTAATTTGCTAACACTAGCTAGCCTGAGCTAGCAATCTTGCTTTCGTGTTTTAAGTTTTGACTCTGTCCTGCTTCAGGTTCATCATAATTTAAAAAAGTTTAATCATGTGCACATACTACCTCTCACTTCTTGTGTTTGTCATGTACTAACCATGACCTGGATGAATGAGAATCATGGACCTTCATGTGTTTGTATGTTCATTAAAGTATGAGGTAAAATCAGGGCTATGAATGAGATCACTCGGAGAGCCCACTGCTACCTCACTCTGTCACAAGACACTCATATTAAATCCATTCAACACGTTATACATCTCCTAATGGTCCAAAGAACCATATGGTAAGTGTAGCGCTAGCTTAATGCTAACACACATGGGAAATTGCAATCATATGCTAGCGGTTAGTATACATCAATATAACTTTGGTTTCAAAGCAGCATTTTCAAGTTTCAGCTCTGAACATACAAACAAACGTACATTACTCTCACAAGAGATTCATATTAAATACATTCAATAAGTTCTACATCTCCTACACCAAACAACAACGAGCCTGAAGGAGCCGTCATCCCATCTTTGAAAGAACAACTGTGCCTTTACATGTCATCACTTTAAGTATTAGGCTACAAATAAAAGCATCAACATAACTATTGACATAAACAACAAAACAACGGCGAAAATGAACAGTTTTGGATGTTTTGACTACGAGCATTTCATAATAATAATAATAATAATAATAATTTGTGGGCGCCTTTAATGTCACTCAAGGTCACCTTACATAGCAAAGTATAAACAGTAAGCAAAGTGTAAAACAGTAGAATATCAGCTACATAAAAACAACTACATGAAAAAACAACAAACAGCAGAAGTGAGGATGATGGTAGCATACAGTAACACAGCACTCTTACGGTAACCGTAACCACTTGTGCATACCGCCTATTGACATGTCACAACTCTGGTAAAAATAAGATGGCTGTGTATTAGTTGTGACCTGCTGGACCAGCCATGCAGAAGGACTGCAACAGAACAGATCCAGTGTAAGTTGACACAGTGACTTGAATGGAAACCTATCTGATCCGGTGCCGTGACAGTGCAGAGCCGGACTGGAGACGCATCTGGTGTATTTCAGCCATAAGAGTCATGTCTTTACAACAGTGGATGGTGGGGCTCATTGGGAAATGAAGTCTTGAGCGACTGTGGCTCAGTGGTAGAGTTGTCGTCTTTCAATCGTAAGGTCGAGGGTTCGATTCCCAGCTCCTGCAGTCACATGTCAAAGTGTCCTTGAGCAAGACACTGAACCCCCAATTGCTCCCACTGTTGCTCAGTGGTGTGTGAATGTGTTAGTTAAAAACTGATGGTTTACATTAGAACTTCCTCCTCCCATCAGTGTGTGAATGTGGTGTGGATGGGTGAATGACACCAGCAGTGTAAAGCGCTTTGAGTGGTCAGAAAGACTAGAAAAGCGCTATATAAGTACTGGTCCATTTACCATTTACCATTTAAAACATTACCCATGCTGGCCACAGGTGTCACTGCAGACGAGACCAAATGAAGAGTCCTCACAGAGGGCATTCACACCGTCACAACTCCGTAGTTCTGGTTTCCAAACCTAATTTTGAACCAGCCTAAAATTGGTTTGGAACCTGAAAAGTTGGTTCACAGCAGGAACCAAAAAAAAGGTGGTTATGGTTGGCCAACTGAGACATCATTGGTGGGTGTGTCATATTCTGTGTTAATAAAATGAGCTGGAAGTCGAGGTAACGTCCTCCCACTTTTGTTTGCTAGAAAGCACCAAGGTTCTGAGAATCCAGAAGGAAACTGGTTCCAGAACCAGTTCTGTGCTAGTGTGAAACAGACTTCATAGACAGGTAGTGTATTAGCAGCTTGCTTTTTGCTACAAAAGTGAAGAAAATAGTCTTTGAAGAACTGATGCACTTGGATTCAAAGCTGACTCATTTATAGCTCTAAGAAATGTCTCCAGGAATCCTCAAATAATTTATGAAAACCTTTAATGGCTCAAGAAGTGGAACTTGGAGCTGGAAAAACTGTGATCTGAAATCACTTCAGCAGCAGTTGTTGCTGCCAGTTAAGCTCTTTGCTCCTTGTGCAGTGATAATAATTGACTGACACTCAACATTTTCATTAAATCAGGTGCTCTCACAAATTGATTTAGGCAGCTGGTCATCCAGATAAAAATGCACAGAGAAGTACAAAATGAGATCCTCTACCACCCTGAGAGGAAGTTAATACTTTTGAGGAACATCATGAGCAAAGGATAGTTTGGGATCTAAATGAGAACAGGGATACGGATACCTCGACACCTATGACAGAAACAGAACTATGAGTCCATTAAGGAGACTTACCTGCTGAGACACAGTCATTATGGCTGTTAATATGTCAAAAGTACAGCCTTCAAGACTGAGCGGGATACTGGATAACTTTATTAATTCATTTGAAGTGAAGAAACCTCTGCTTAGAAAAGTTTATAGAGTTGGAAAACAGTTTCCATTTATTTTTCTGTGTTGCATCCAACCCATCCATTCATTTTCCGAAGAACTCATGAGCTGCAAAGAGATGAAACCAGTACCAATGACTATTACAAGCAATACAACAAACATACCTGAAGCCTGTGGAGATGTGTTCATAAGCAAAGTAAAGACAGAGACCAGGAATAAACATTATTAAAAGGTTTAAAAAGGACCAGAGTTAAATAATAAACTTCATATCCATGATGCATATCCTTGTTAAACTACTACTACTACTACTACTACTACTACTACTACTACTACTACTACTACTACTAATAATAATAATAATAATGATAATTAGGGCCCAACCGATATGGATTTTTTGAGGCTGATGCCGATACTGATATTTGGCAAGGGGAAAAACCAATAACCGATTAATCAGCAGATTCATTTTAAAATTTATGATTTAAAAAAAATATACTTTTTTGATCCCTCAATGCTTACAACAGCACAGATAAGAATTACAGATTACAGGCAGAACATTTTACTGTTTTTAGTTTTTGTTTAACTTTACAACACAGAAATTTCCAAGTATAAAAAGAGATGATGAGCATTAAAAAACTATATAACCTTAAAAAAGAGTCAATCTATAAATGAGTAATGAAATAGAGCTTGTCTTGTAGTTCTTGTTGATGCAAATTAGAGTTAGATTAATGTACAGGTAGAACAACTTTTAAAAAAAGTTGTTCAACAGGTTATTGTGAGGGGACAAAGAGAACAAAAAACACTAGAGTAAAATTCTTTTCACAAGCCTCCTTTATTTTTCCACTCAACAACTTTAAAGAACCAGAGAGCCTTTCTCAGGGTTCCAAACATGTCATCTTTGACAGTGTTGCATTTCAGTTATATAATCGTTAAGAATGAGTAATGACTAAAGCAGTATTTTGACATGTAGAGTTTTCAGCATTGTTTACAAAGAGTAACAGTGATATGTTTTGCTATGCATTGATATGCTAACCGCTAGCATATGAATGCAATTTTCTATATACGTTAGCATCAAGGTAGCGCTATTTGCAATATCGCTTTTGGTAAATTAGGAGGTGTATAACATGTTGAATGGATTGAATAAGGATCTCATGTGAGAGTAATGCAATTTTATTTGTGTGTTCAGTTTTACAGACAGAGAGTAACTCAAGCTAGGTTAACACAACTTGGCCAAGTTATTTATATCGATGTATGCTAACCACTAGCATATGGACAAACGACACAAGGGCATATATCGGTGTTTCATCGGCAGAACTCTGGCCGATGATGGTTATCTTGAAAAGGACTATAATTGACCATTTAATAATAATAATAATAATAATAATAATAATGATAATAATAATAATAATAATGCTTATTTTTTTATTTGACTGCAGAGCATATGACCATCTATCTTGAACTATCTTGATCATCTTCTAATCACTGTTAGCCATCAGCAGCCCAGGCCACGGGAAGTACTATAAAACAACTTTAAAATAATAATTATAATAAAAACATAAATGTTTTATCCGGAGGAATATGAAAATGAAAACGAATAAACCCAGTTTTATATCAGTGATATCAGTGATTACCTTTTTACACTCCTGTTAATTCACAGACCATTTTGTCATCATTTTTTTTTTCAATATTTCTACTGGACAATCACCTGAATTTTTCCAACTCAGAATGAGCATGTTATGTCTACTACATAAATAGTGGGTCTCCTTTTACCCATCTTGAATTGCCATGTACCCACCTTAGCACAGGACTCACAAACTAGCTACGTACACGGTGTTGTATTTTGTAAATGGAAACGCTACATGCACCAACTGAAAGATCAAGAAAGGAGAAGCAAAAAATGTGTTGATGGTCACTGAGATCTTGAACAGACTCACTTTTTTTATACTTGTTGGTTAACATCCAAAATTCTTCCTTTGATCACTACCGACAGGTGGTGACCATAGGTGAGGGTTGGAAGGTAAACTGACCAGTAAACTGAGAGCCTTGCCTTCTGGCTCAGCTCTCTCTTCACCACAACAGACCATTTTCTTCTAACTCATGAAGGGGACCCTGAGATACTTAAACTGCTCCACTTGGGGCAGAGACTCTCTCCTGACCCAGAGTGGGCAGTCTACCCTTTTCCAGCTGAGAACCATGGCCTCAGACTTAGACGCGCTACAAACCGCCCCAGTGCGAGCTGGAGGTCAGTGTTCGACGTGGCCAATAGGACCACATCATCTGCGAAAAGGCAGTGACCGGATCCTGAGACCCCCAAATCTGATTCCCTCTGCCACTTGGCTGCACATAGAAATCCTGTCTATGAAAGTAATGAACAGAATTGGTGACAGTTAGCGGAAAGTACCAGAACCAAGTGCCAATAACCTCTCTTTTCACTTTTGTATTAAACTCAACTTTGTCACTCAATTATCTCAAAGTGTTACATTTTCAACAACCAATTAGAACATGTGGGTGATAAAACACTCATGATTCTGCTCAGGTTATAAGGAATTAATCAAGTATCATTAATGGCCCATGAGATGTAATAGATAGAGCCAGAATTTGAGCCATTTATGTCCTATTAAGTGACATCCTCATGTCATCCATCTTTAGTGGCTCCTGCTGTGCTAAGCTCTAATAAAATAAGATCTACCAAATACTGAGAAACTGAGAAACCCTTTTTGCTTTATGATCCTGTCTTTAATTCAGCGATGTGGAAAGGGAAGAGAAGAAACACTGGGGGATGAATGGAGAGAGATGAAACAAGAATGGAGCAACAAGAAGAGGAAAGCGGACGGATGAGAGCGAGCAGAGAGAAGACATTGAGGCAGAGAGAGAGAAAGAGAGAGAGAGAGAAAGAGAGAGAGAGACCCCTGGGTTATCTGTGCATTAGCAGACTCCTTTTACAGCTTCATGCAGGCACTAATGGATGAAACAGAGTGAGTCAGAGCTTTGTCAGCGATGGGCATGGAGCTTTTCTTCTCCTTGACTCACATTTATGACACCTTGGCCCCTTCTCCATCCGTCATTAGAGCCACTAATGCAAATGATGCCTCCGTTAGCTTTATTTATACAACCCACTTTGTAACTTCGGATGACACTCACTGGCTTTTGCAAAACACACAAAAAGTTTTCTTGCAGATCAACAAAGTTGGGTCAGTGGTGGTCGGATGGCAGCGTACAAGTCTTTTGTTTTCATTAATGAAAGACCTTGATTTCTGACACACACAAACACACACAGTCACACAATGCTCTATTATATTTAAGATCCAGACATCTAAACATATATATATATATATATATATATATATATATATATATATATATATATATATATATATATATATATATATATATATGAGATAGATGTAAAAGACAGCAGGCTCTACGTAAAAGTTATGATTTCTACTTCTTTTACTGAAAGGAACATTTGAACAATTCTCAGGGTCTTCGTTAACTCTAATGGAAGCAGAAAGTGGAGGCTGTATTTGTTTTGGACAGAACTGGGTAAAAGCATTCATTTGTGTGAGATGGGAAGACTCATTCAAAGGAAGAGGGACATCAGGCCCCTCACTATAATCCATTTTCTTTCTCGCTTTCGTTCCAGCATCACCTCAAGGGGCAAGGTTGTTTATCTTTACTTATGATAAAGATCTATTTTTGAATGAATCTTCTTCTAATGAGTCTACAGGCTCCTGGATGAATCCTTTTAAGAGCTCTGTGAGAAGCCCTGTGTGGATGGCTTGAGATGCCACGTGTGAAAAGCACATTTGAACAGGCACCTGTTTTGGTACTGGATTCTATATATTCAGAAGATTCAGAAGAGTTTGACAAGAAATGTGTCATAAATGCCGGCTTATCTAACTCATTGTATTTATTGCATAATACACTCTCCATCCGCTTTATCAGGTCCACCTGTTCAGCTGCTTGTTAATGCAAATACGTAATCAGCCAATCAGATGGCAGCAACTCAGCAGCATTTATACATGTGGACGTGGTGAAGACGAGCTGCTGAAGTTCAAACTGAGCATCAGGATGAAGAAGAAAGGAGATTTAAGAGACTCTGAACGCAGCATGGTTGCTGGTCTGAGTGTTTGACAAACTGCTTATCTGCTGGGATTTAAACCCACAACCATCTCTGAACACACAACACATCCAACCTTGAAGCAGATGGGCTACAGCAGCTGAAGACCACACCAGGTGCCACTCCTGTCAGCTAAGAACAGGAAACTGAGGCTACAATCTACACAGGCTCACCAAAACTGGACCATAGAAGACTGAGAAATCTCTCCTGGTCTGATGAGTCTGGATTTCTGCTCCTAATTCATATGGTCAGCTCAGAGTTTGGAGTAAACAACATGAAAGCATGGATCCATCCTGACTTGGGTCAACTCTTTAGCCTGCTGCTGCTGGTGAGATGGTGCAGGGGAAATTTTCTTGACTCACTTTGGGCCTCTTAGTACCACCTGATCCTGGTCTAAAGTCCACAGCCTACCTGAGTCTTGTTGCTGACCATGTCCATCCCTTTATGACCACAGTGTACCCATCTTCTGATGGCTACTTCCAGCAGGATAACGCTCCATGTCATAAAGCTGGAACCATCTCAGACTGGTTTCTTGAACATGACAATGAGTTCACTGTACTCCAACGGCCTCCACAGTCTCTAGATCTCAGTCTAATAGAGCACCTTTGGGATGTGGTGGAACGGGAGATCAAATGAATCAGTTCACAATGAGGTTCAATTTTTAACCCTCAATCTCTGTAATCTAATTATATATTTATAATGAATGGGCATTTTACACCAAATAAATGATAATATTTTAATACTTATCAAAATGGATGCTATCAAAGTCAGTCAAATCATTCATTCAGACAAAGAACAACTGAGATATCAAGATGGCCGTCCAGCGTGAGGGTCTTTCAGCAATCCGTTTCTCTGAGTCACAAAGACGTCACTGCTAAAGAGAGGAAACTAGTAGCAAGTGCCTTTCATTTGTACTTTTCAGAACTAAATTCTTCCACCCTTGATTTTATCACAAGTAAAACCTGACCTAAACTTCTCTACTCTCCAGTAAACGCTGGTCAATTAAAGGAGCACTCCAGCAATTTAGTCCCGCACTTCTTAGTGGGTGACTCACAAAAGACTTCTGAAAAAAGGACTGTCAAACTGAAGGAGCAGAGGCAGAGATACTCAAACGTTTACTTTCTGCTTGGGCTCTTAACAAAAAAATGAAAAAAGAAGAAGAAGAAGAAGAGGAAATCCCACACCTCTCATAATGTGACAAAATGTCACCATTCATTAAAATCTCTTTTTGTTTCATCATTTCCTGTTGGAACACCGTTTCAAGTGGGAAGCATAAAGCAAATTGATCTTGGTGACATCTTCAAGTCTTCTTTTTATATGGAGCTCACTAAAAGTCACAGAAATACTATGAATTACTTATAAATGCTAATAACTATTACTAGAAATCAGAGCTCCTTCAAAGGAATTACAACCCTAATTCCAATGAAGTTTGGACGTTTTGTAAAAAATAAATAAAAACAGAATACAATGAGTTTCAAATCCTGTTTCACCTATATTCAACTGAATACACTACAAAGACAAGATATTTATTGTTCAAAGTGATAAACTTTATTGTTTTTACCCAAAGATTCACTAATTTTGAATTTGATGTTTGCAACACGTTCCTAAAAAGCAGGGACAGGGTCATGTTTCCACTGTGTTCATCCCGTTTCCTTTTAACAACACTCAATAAGTGTTTGTGAACTGAGGACACTAATTGTTGAAGCTTTGGAGGTGGAATTCTTTACCATTCTTGATTGATGAACAACTTCAGTTGATCAACAGTCCGGGGTCTCTGTTGTTGTATTTTGTGCTTCATAATGCTCCATACATTTTCAATGGGAAACAGGTCTGAACTGCAGGCAGGTCAGTCTAGTACCTGCACTCTTTTACTACAAAGCCACGCTGTTGTAACACATGCAGAATGTGTCTTGTCATTGTCTTGCTGAAATAAGCAGGGACGTCCCTGAAAAAGACGTGGCTTGGATGGCAGCATATGTTGCTCCAAAACCTGTATGTACCTTTCAGCATTAATGGAGCCTTCACAGATGGTCAAGTTAGCCATGCCATGGGCACTAACACACCCCCATACCATCACAGATGCTGGCTTTGAGACTTTGACCTGAGAACAATCCAGATTGTCCTTTTCCTCTTTGGCCTGGAGGACACCACGTCCATGATTTCCAAAAACAATTTGAAATGTGGACTCGTCAGACCACAGCACACTTTTCCACTTTGCGTCAGTCCATCTCAGATGAGCTCGGGTCCAGAGAAGCCGGCGGTGTTTCTGGGTGTTGTTGATATATGTCTTTGTCTTTGCATGGTAGAGTTTGAACTTGCACTTGTAGATGTAGTGATGAACTGTGTTAACTGACAATGGTTTACTGAAGTCTTCCTGAGCCCACGTGGTAATATCCTTTACACAATAATGTTGGTTTTTAATGCATTGCTGCCTGAGGGGTCAAAGGTCATGGGGACTGTAGATGATGAAATTGCTAAATTTCTTGCAATTGTACATTTGCCTTGTATGTTGAGAAACACTGTTCTCAGACTGTTGGACTATTCGCTTACACAGTTGTTTACAAAGTGGTGAATCTTGCCCCATCCTTGCTTGTGAATGACTGAGCCTTTCAGGGATGCTCCCTCCTTGTCTTTTATACCCAATCATGACACCCACCTGTTTCCAATGAACCTGTTCACCTGTGGAATGTTCCAAACAGGAACAAATCCTTTGCAAATCCTTGTATTCTGTTTTTATTTATGCTTTACACAACATCCCAGCTTCACTGGAATTGGGGTTGCAATTCATCTATAACATGTACAGATTTGAATACGACTTCTATAAGTAACAAATAACATTTTCATTCTTTTGAGTAAAGGAGACATCCAGGTTCCTCCATAACTAAAAGTCCAGAGAATTCCCTGGGTCTTGATGTAGGTTTAAGTTCTGTTTACAAAAAAAACAAACAAACAAAAACAAAAACAAACAAACAAAAAAAAACAAGCACACCTTTGGCAGAAGATCTCTAAGTTAAATTATTAATTATGCTTGTAATATCAATATGACAAAATAAGACAGACTGAGTAGACCAGTGAAGAACTGCCCCCCTGTGAGTAAGATGCAGGTCATGTGGCTCCTTTCAAAGAAAATTCAAATGCATAGTAAAAATGTACCTGCTTCCCCGTCTTGCTGTGTCTGAATTAACATGCAGATTAGAGTCTATTCATATGTTAATTAGCATGTTAATGATGGAGCATGCAAATTTTTGCTTTAGTTACATTATCTTAATATGAAATGTATCATTTCGCTTCAATTTGTAAGGGAGCTACTTGTGGGGACACAGTTTTTACGTAGATAGATGAAGGCACTGTGTTGAAGAGTAAACTAATGATTTATCATGACTGCACTGCCAAGAAAAGCCCAATATTTAATGAAGAAATAATGTTTCTAATTGATGCGTTTGCCTTTTGGCTGACAGGATACAGAGTGAGGGAAGGAGAAAGTGGGGTGCAGACAGGCAGAGAGAGAATGAGCTGTCACCATGTCAGGACAGCTCTTTGCCTCACATTCAATGTGATTAAATTCACACTGATTTTACATAAGATAAGAGTGTTGATGGTGCCATCAATATGGATTCTTCCCAGCCTCTTCTATTTGCTTTTCTGTCACACTGTTAGTTTCTAGCTGATTGTATGTTTGTGTGTGGATAAGGGGAGCAGGGGGAGGATTAAAGAATCCTCCACCATGAACCAGGTGTGAGAGAGCTGAGGCAGCCTATACTTTGCCCTCAGTCACTCAGTGATAGAAAAAAGACCAGTTTTGAAGTGAATCGGCAACAGCAACCACATATGGAAACGTTGAACTCAACCAGTATTGTGTACAGGCTTTTTGAAGGAAAAAAAAAAGCTTATACAGCACATTCTTGCTTACCAAGTGGGCAGTTCCCAAGTCATGTTTTATCAGTCAAGAGGGCAGATTAGGGTGTTTTGCCATCAGGAGGGCACTTAAGCCCACGTTTTGGCTCTGAAGAGGGCACTGAGCATGCATTTGACTCCCAAGAAGACTATTTAGCGCTCATTTTGGCTCTGAAGAGGTCACTTTAGCAGTGTTTTGGTTCCCAAGAGGCCAGTTTATTATGTTGTTACCAGATATTGGGGCAGTTAAATGTTTTTGCCTCCTAAGAGGGTACTTTTGTGCAAAGTCACACTGGTCAGAAGTTCTGTGCATAAAGTCCAGTTTGTTTGTCCAGTGTGACCGCAAGCGTTCTGTGCTTGGGTACGGTACACTTCCCTGGCTTCCGCAGGCTTCAGAGAGGTGTGCTTCAGCATGGTACACTTTATGCTCATGCAAGTGGACACGATCGCCAAGACCACTCCTCTTGACAGTTATTTTAAGCAATAACACTGGTGTTGAAGAGCTGTGCAGGCCCAAAACAACTTAAAATAAGAACAAGTTTCTATGTGGTAAACCGTTTTTTGAACCAGGCTGTTTTTCAGTGCTCAAAAGGTTTTTGGCTTGGTGTGTACGTGACTTCTGGTCTTTCGGCAGCCAGCCTCTAGTGGATTATCCATGAACAGAAACTTTTTGCACTTCCGCATCAGCTTATTTTTTCTAAACTGGATGTTAACCCTTGGTCCCAAGAGAGCAGCAAATCATGTTGTAACCAGACATTGGTGCAGTTTAGTGTGTTTTGCCAACCATGAAGGCACTTATACACACGTTTTACCTTCCAAGAGGACCTTTTAGTGTGTGTTTTGCCTCCAAAGGGCACTTTAGTGCACATTTTTCAACGACTGACTTATGGCTAAGCCACCCCCCCTCCACTCACTCAGACAAAAAATGAACAATGCTGTGGGAGGTGTTACAGTAGGAGACATTTCATAGGACGTCACTGATGATTTTTGGAGACAGAAAGATCATATATCCCCTAGAAGTCACCAAAAGGGTCTAAACTACACTTCGGAGATATATATATATATATATATATATATATATATATATATATATATATATATATATATATATATATATTCATATTTATCAGTCTACTGTTGAGAAGGTCCATAAAAAGCTTCAGTGACGAGACAAAACTTACCAATGAACTCCCAACAAACAAAGAGATATGACAAACAATGCAGCTAGGAGCTAACGCTAGGCTAAAATTAGCTAATGTCAGAGAAAATCCCAAGCTGTCCATCAGACTGCTGTGGCAGTTCTAGTGTTAAAGATAACTTTATATTTCTTTTCAGCAAAGTGACAATATGTTCAAATACGATGCTGACTTAACTTAGAACAGACGTAAACATCCTTGTTCATTTTATTCATGTTGAGTTGATGTTCTTGGTTGAGATGTGGTTTAAGGAAAAGGTAAAAAATACACCCTGTCACCCAGCCTCTCAGGATACCTTGTGTCAGAGTTGTAAGTAACCCGTGAAGACCATGTGACCATTTTCAAGCTAAAAATCTCAGAAAATCCTCATGAAACCAAACGAAAACTGACTCTGCAACGCATTTCAGTGGATGTCTGAGCAGAGAATGTCTGAGTGTATGGGATTGCCATACACGCTGAGACTGGCTCATCGCGTTTAGGGTGGGACTTAGCCATAGGTCAATTGCACCTGTCACTGTAGTTAGCCATGTCTTTATAAGGACAAAACTCATTAGGTTAACAACTTTGGAAATATCAAGCAATAAAAAATTCACCCCCTGTACAGTATGTGCTGATAGAAGAATGGGTTTTTTTGAACCATGGTATAAATAAGCTTCTGGAGCTGTAATGATTGTCTGTTTTTGCTTGGTGTGTTTGTGATTTCTGTTGTTTCTGAATTGGCCTCTAGTGGACACTCAGAGAACTGCAGTTTTTGGCATGGGCTAAATAGTGTTATTGCTTAAACAAATCTCATACCTACGCTGTATGTGCTGTGGGCGGCTGTGGATCAGTGGTAGAGTTGTCCCCCCACAATCAGAAGGTTGTGGGTTCGATTCCAGCTCCTGCAGTCACATGCCGAAGTGTCCTTGAGCAAAACACTGAACCCCAAGTTGCTTCCACTGTTGTTCAGTGGTGTATGATTAGCTTAAGTCGGCCATCTGTGTGAATGTGGTGTGATTGGGTGAATGAGACTAGCAGTGTAAAGCGCTTTGAGTGGTCGGTAAGACTAGAAAAGCACTATATAAGTACTGGTCCATTTACCATTTACGCTGGAAAAAAACAACAATCAACCAACATCAGTGATTTCCTTGATTAAATTGTAACGTCACATCTAGGCATCCTGACACTGAGAGTAGGGAGGGTAGGCTCTCATGTTCACATTTAATTATTTGTCATTGGCTGTGATGGGTTAGAGTCCAGGCTTTTTTTTTTGTCCGAGACTGTCTCTGTATGAAAGTGATGTATAAGTGGAGAGCAGAAAGTGAAGTGGGCTGTCTAAGCTGAAGAGGTGTGCAGTCACTCGGAAACCTACAATGTCAACAGGTTGACCGATACAAATCATTACAACCTCTGCTCTGTTCTGTCAAAGAGACACGCGTCAATGCTGCAGAATGATGATACTGCAGCCTGTTCATGCTTCATATCCTCATCTACTGATTCACACTCACCACGGAGGATTTTATTCCAAAGAGAGATGGCGGCAGCCCATGTCTTGATACCACAGAAGCTGTTCTCCTGTCCATTTCATCAAAGTGGCTCCAGCTGACACATGTATTTACCTGCATGTGTGTTCACATGCCATCTACATCAGTCTTTGGTACGATGTCAAAGGAGGAGCCGCGGGTTGTACGGTTTGTTTTTAAAGATCTTTCAGCTAGCGCTGGCAAATGCAGAGCAACATGTTCGTTATGTAAAGAAAATAAACATAAAAGAGAAGACTGGGAAATTTTTTATTTCAAATAGAAAAAAAAGATGGGAATTGTGGTGATGTGCTGCTTGTAGGAGAGCGGGTGTTTCCATCATCACAGAGATGTCCATGGATCACTTAAAAAAAAAAGTTTTTCTTCTGTTTCCTGGGGTGGTTGGGACATTAAACTCGTTGGCTGCATGCTAACTACAGGAGGTCACAATCTTCACATGCTGTCACGCATAAGCGCTTTTTCTTTCCCCATCTCGCTCTTGATTGACAGGCAACTTCAAAATAGAAGCACCTTTTCAAAATAAAACTGCTTTCAATGCACAAGATTTAAAACACAAATATAATCCAAATATCAAACTTAAATTTGTTTTAACTTTGAAACACAAAAAAAGGTTGGTTTATGATTGCAACAGTTACAGAGTGAGTGTTGCCAGCTTCACTGAGATGCCCTGGGAGTGCTTAAAAAAGTTTTTGGGGGACTTTTCCAGGACTATGGCTAAGACACTAAGGACTCGACCTGGACTCAGATTCAGGTGAAAAGGACTCAACCTGGACTCCACTTAGGTGAAGAGGACTCGACTCGGACTTGGCTCGGATTCTTTTGTTTCCTCAGATAGTTTTTTGTCCTTTCAACATATAATAACTTCACAGCAGAAAGAAAAAAAACCCCACTTATTATTCAGCTAAAAGCCCAAACCACAATGTTTCACTGAGTCACTATTTATAACGAGAGAATATGACCAACATTTCACAACTTCATTCATCTGAGATATTCATGACTAATGTAACGGAAAGCTCACAGTGAACCTGCGAGCCTGTTAAGAACTCAGGATATGTGAAAGCTTCATTGATGGGATGCTGAAGTGTTTCCAAGGCCATCAGCATCCCTTTAGCTGTGCTGTTTACTCACTCATTCAACTGGGTAAGTACAGACCAGCATAAAAACACCAAAACGGCCTTGTCAGCATGCTGCAAATGATCATTACACAAAACATCTCAGCGAGGCAAACAAACATGTTGCTCTAATGATTTCCCATAGAGCCATTTGTGTCTTAATAAAAGGACCGAGTCACACATACCACCTGTTTCAGATGCTATTGACTAAGAAAAGTAATGTTTTTGAGTGGACATGGTCACAGTGCTCCAGTTTTTACTCAGTTATTTCCACTCCAATGCACCCATCAATAAGACATCCATTCTGTGTCATGTTAGTGATTTCTGTTCACATTCATGTTTCTGATGTTTTTACTGACAGACGATGCTGTTATAGTTTTCCCTCCCACTTTTACGCTAATCTATTGAGTCATTATGGATGAGAGTTCAGTTTGAAGCTTTTTGATAATGGATAGCAAAATTCTTCTGATTGTGGATGTTGAACAAAGTGCCCATTATTTTTCCAAGTTTATCCTATCCTCTTTAACTTGTAGATCAACACTTGTTAAGAAAATATCCAGAGCTAACTTAACTTTTTAGGTATATTTAAATGGGGAAATCTTATTTATGTATTTATTCATTTATTTTTACATGCTGTCATGTTTTGCATTGAACTTTTGCTATACATCAGTACAACCATTATATCCCAAACTGTAATAGAATGTATCGACTTATGTTCAGACTAATTTAATAAATGACTAAAAGGTGAACAACTGTGGTCTAGACAGTAATGTTTTTGTAGTTTTTGCTTTAGCTTTGATGCTACGCTGGGCTCTATAGGGTTTAAATTATTCATTTGGTAGCAACAAGTCACATACTGTTGCTTCATAATATTTGGTTCATAACAACAATAATATGAATTGATGACACTGATCTTTTCAGGTATGGGCTCTTGATTTAAAGTCAAAGGAAAGAGTCAGTTTCAGTGGATCATATGATCCAAAACGTTATCCTACACCAGTGAGCAAAAGAAAGTAACCACCTAAAGACATCCTTTACCAAAGTGACCAAAATACATGTCTTATGACTTGAAAGTTGGAAAAGCTTTTTATCATCTTTCCCAAAACAAAGTAGTTTAAACCTGGCTATGTTAACATTCCCAAAACCAGTGGGGCCCCCTCCTGAATGAATACCCAGACAATTTTGAAAGTTTCCCCCAGTTTTGGTCTCAACCAAGCCACAACCAACAGGTATAAATACATAGAGTGAAGTGTGACAAGGATGAAACAGTCCAGCATCTGCTCCTGGACTGTTACAGAACCAAAGAAATCTGACACAAAATGAAGGAAATTAGTTTTAATATCATTTTCAGTGAGAACTCAGAACTTAGGAGGAGGAAATCCCCTGACATGAAGAGGGGAAGTCCTCTGCCCTGGGACATTTTAAACCTCTGAATTTATTAATTTCTTACTGTGCTGTTTTTTGCACTGGGTTTTGAATTTTTCCTGTACAGGTGCCATACTGATTTTTTGAATTTTATATCTTGGAATATCACATAAAGGTCTTTTTGGAAAAACAAACAAACAAACAAAAAAAAAAAACTGCAGTTCTTGGAGTGTCCATTTGAGGTTGTCAGTAGTACCCCCAGAGAGCACAAACACGCCCATTCAAAAAAGACTGAAGGTAAATCTGGTTGCTGCCTGGTTGGAAAAAAAAAGAGCTATTGGGAGGTAATTTTTTTTTCTTAACTTGTTGTTACTGAAGTTATAAAACTTACAAGTTTTGCCCATATAAGGGCATGGATGACTTGATTGACAGGTGGGCACCCTGTTGCTGTTGGTGAAGAGGCTTAGAGCTGCCTGTTTACCTAATCCTAACCCAAACAGGTGGTCGATTCATGGAGACTACATCCATGTATTTAATATGATCACAACTGACGTAAGCCATAACCGCCTCTGAGATCAAACTTTGTGGGGTTTAAGTTGGAAATTTGTGATGGCTGTCTGTATTTTTTGTTAGTTTTTTTCTGAGTCCTTTAACAGGAATACATCCACTGGATACAAAAATATGTGAAAGACAACCAAGACAGTTTGATTTGTTCATATATTAGCAGTTCAAACAAAGGTTTACATGAAAAACACAGTACAGTAACATATACTTTTGTCTCGTCTTGGCTTTCAAAGCTGTAGCACATGTTTCAGTCAGGGCTCTGAGTGGATCTGGTTGTTGTCTCTTTTATTGATTGATATATCAGCGAGTGACAACAGATTGGTGTCAGAGAGTTGGGGTCAAGAAACAAATACAGTGCACCTGATCACAGACTACAGCTGGTCTCAAACACACTGACATCATCTGGAGGTCACTCAACTCTCGTTATCTTCTACAACCTTCACACATTTTATGCACAGATGTTATGTGTATATTTTTGAACACAGTGATGCGCTCCATATAGAACCCTTGGTATCACATTTGATACATGAGTTTCAAAGACCTTTATCTCATCAACTTGATATATATTTTCCTTAAAAACCTGTTGTATAAGACCTTATACATGTTTTCTTCTCCCTTGAGGATAATCATACCGCTACAGGAGGCTGAAGCTGTATTTTGGCCCTTTTGAAAATGGCTGCCCCCATGGAATCATCCACACACTTATTTCAGGAAAATCATTTCTAATTTTCAAGAAGTTGTGGAAAAATTTACACCTTAAGTGTTATTCATATTTTAAATTAAAGTTTTACTGCATTGAAAGAATTCATTGTTTATTTTACAATTAAATCATGTTAAAATTTCTGTATCAGATTTGATAATCCAGTTATTCTGTAATGTAATCTAAATTATACAACCCCCATTCCAATGAAATTGGATATTGAGTAAAATGCAAATAAAAACAGAATACAATGATTTGCAAATCCTTCCTAAAAAGCTGGGACAGGGTCATGTTTCCACTGTGTTCCATCACCTTTCCTTTTAACAACACTCAATAAGTGTTTATGAACTGAGGACACTAATTGTTGAAGCTTTGGAGGTGGAATTCTTTACCATTCTTGATTAATGAACAACTTCAGTTGATAAACAGTCCGGGGTCTCTGTTGATGTATTTTTAGCTTCATGATGCTCCACACATTTTGAATGGGAGACAGGTCTGGACTACAGGCAGGTCAGTCTAGTACCTGCACTCTTTTACTACAAAGCCACGCTGTTGTAACAGGTGCAGAATGTGTCTTGTCATTGTCTTGCTGAAATAAGCAGGGACGTCCCTGGAAAAGACGTGGCTTGGATGGCAGCATATGTTGCTCCAAAACCTGTATGTACCTTTCAGCATTAATGGAGCCTTCACAGATGGTCAAGTTAGCCATGCCATGGGCACTGACACACCCCCATACCATCACAGATGCTGGCTTTGAGACTTTGACCTGAGAACAATCCAGATTGTCCTTTTCCTCTTTGGCCTGGAGGACACCACGTCCATGATTTCCAAAAACAATTTGAAATGTGGACTCGTCAGACCACAGCACACTTTTCCACTTTGTGTCAGTCCATCTCAGATGAGCTCGGGTCCAGAGAAGCCGGCGGTGTTTCTGGGTGTTGTTGATATATGTCTTTGTCTTTGCATGGTAGAGTTTGAACTTGCACTTGTAGATGTAGTGATGAACTGTGTTAACTGACAATGGTTTTCTGAAGTCTTCCTGAGCCCACGTGGTGATATCCTTTACACAATGATGTTGGTTTTTAATGCAGTTCTGCCTGAGGGGTCAAAGGTCACGGGCATTCAGTGTTGGTTTTCAGCCTTGCTGCTTACATGCAGAGATTTCTCCAGATTCTCTGAATCTTTTTATGATATTATGGACTGTAGATGATGAAATCCATCAATTCTTTGCAATTGTAGGTTGAGAAACATTGTTCTTAAACTGTTGGACTGTTTGCTCACGCAGTTATTCACAAAGTGGTGAACCTCGCTCTGTCCTTGCTTGTGAACGACTGAGCCTTTCAGTGATGCTCCTTTTATACCCAATCATGACACTCAACTGTTTCCAATGAACCTGTTCACCTGTGGAATGTTCCAAAAAGGTGTTTTTGGAGCATTCCTCAACTTTCCTAGTCTTTGTTGCCCCTGATGTGAATATTTGAAAAAATAAATAAATAAAATAAATAAATAAATAAAACAAAGTTGATCAGTTTGAATAATTTACAAAACACAAAATTTTTTGCTCAACACAGAGCCATCTACATGTCAGATCAGGGAACAATAAATATCTTGTCTTGGTAGTGTATTCAGTTTAATATAGGTTTATGATTGTGCTCTGTTTTTATTTACGTTTTAAACAATGTCTCAACTTTATTTTAACTGGGGTTGAACCTATGAAAATAAAAACACACTTGATACTGATACTGATTCTAACTTAATGAATTACCAGTAAATGTGATCTTCATATGCATTTTGAGAATCTTTACTGTTACAATTCCTCTAAAATCATACTTAAAATGGAAATTAAAAGGGTTTGAAATATTGTTATTTGAAGAAAAAAGGAAACTGAGAAAACGTCCGGATATGTTCTATATTTATAAATATGTCACGGACGAAATTGGTTTGTGTTACTAAAATCAAAATAACTGTATGAAAAAAAGTTGTAAAAAAAGCCCAGTATATCAAATGTGATATAAAAAAAATATATCATAACAAACAACAAAATAATATAGCACTACGTTTATGTGTATTTTGTTAAAGGGGTTGATAAACATCTCAGTTTCAAAAATTAATAAATAAATGATTAGATAATAAATAAGTTGGATTTTCTTGCTTTTTTTTTGATGGGTCAGTTTTTAATCAACCATCTGAATTCCTTCAAGTTGTTCATCTGTGTGACTTCTATTGATACAGACTGTGAACCTTGAGGACCCTTTTCATTTCAAGCATAGATCATCTGAACCAGATCCATCAGTACTGAGTGAATATCAATAACCTATCAGTATCCTCACTTGATGCCCCTGGTTTTACTCTCCCTACATCTAAATCCCCTCACCAGTAACCAACAAACATTTTGACTGTTGATTTCAGGATAATAAAATGTTTCTTCCTTCTGTCTGCTTCTTCACTCAGACTCTGCATCGGTTGATCCTGTCTTCGACCTGCCTGGCCTCCTGTCTGTCTCCCCCTGTCTGGCTGTACTGAGCGATGAAGATCCCTCTGTGGTTCCTGGTTGTGCTGCTGGCAAGTCTCTTCAGCCCTGGACGCAGCGACTGCCAGGGGGAGTGTGTGGCATGCGGCCTACTTTTGCAGCAGCAGCAACAAGCCTTCAACACCATGGTGAGCGTTTGTGTGTGTGTGTGTGTGTGTGTGTGTGTGTGTGTGTGTGTGTGTGTGTGTGTGTGTGTGTGTGTGTGTGTGTGTGTGTGTGTGTGCTTGAGTCACTGTTGATAAGAGCAACCAATAATGCTTATCAACACTGTAGTGTGTCAGTGTGGGTACAGCTGCCCCAGGCCTTCAACGCCCTGATAAAGGTGTGTTTGTGAGACTGATTGTCTAAGAATGTTTTTCGTTCACAGCAGCAG